>CAJQZJ010004381.1:13722178-13744729 GCA_907164525.1 Lophiomys imhausi | reverse complement strand
TGTGTGTGTGTGTGTGTGTGTGTGTGTGTGTGTGTGTGTGTGTGTGTATCCTTTTATCTGGCCTTCCAAGCAAAGGTAGTGGGATTAAAGACTTGACCTCTCTACCTCTCTTCCCATTCCTCACATCAATCCTTGATCTTGACTTGCTGCCAAAGTCTTCAGAAAGGAGGAATGCCTGAGAGTCATGAGACTCTCCCTGGGCTTCCTGGGGAGGAGGGCGTGATGGTGCAGTGGCAGCTGACCTCCCTGGCATGTCAATCCAAAGCGTCAGGTCCAGGGTCAACCTTTATCAGCAGCCCAGGGAAGCACAAGATATAGCTAACAAAAGTTCTGAAAACTTAGATTCTTCAAGCTGGCCTTTGCCTCTGAGCAGTGCTGTAGCTTTGAACAGATCACCAAAAACCTCCAGACCCCAGTCTCTTCAGTTACCAAACTGAGAGAATATCAATGTCAAGAATTCACTCATCCATTCAATATGCATAGGGTCTGAGCAGGTGTCGCGGTTGTCACCACAGATGAGAGCCTTTCCTGGATTTCAGAATGGGATAAATGAGGAGGAAGTAGAAAACAACAACAGGATCTGCTGGGTAAGGACAGGGTAGGGACAATTCAAAGTTCTGGTTCTGGGTCTGCAACCCCCACATCTAGGGCTAGTTCTACTGTGCTGCCCAGGTAAGGTGCAGGGCCTGCTCTCCCGAGTGTTGCAGCATGTGAGGGGCAGGGACAGCTCTAATGCTCTTGTGACCCCATCAAGGCCAGATCTCCTGTCTGCCTTTGGTGGTGAGGGCAAAAGGGAGGAAAGGGGATCTCTCCCTCGCCAACACCACTACAAAGCAGACAAAACACAGGCCTGGCTCTCTCACACTCACTCCCCCAGGGCCGGCTCACCCAAAACCCCACATCCAGGACCAGCTTGTACTGTGCTGCCCAGGTGAGGGGCAGGGCCTGCTCTCCAGAGTGCTGCCACATGTGAAAAGCAGAGATAGCTGGTTTTGTATTTTTATGACATTTATGAGTGCATTATTGCATCTGTATCTGTCTCTTGTGCTTTTCCTTGGGTTCTTTTCTTTGTTTGTTTTACCCTATTAATATTTGTTTGTTTTTGTTTTATCTTATTTTACTATTATCCCTTAAATGCTGGTTTGTGTTCTAATGAGAAACAGAAAGGGAGTGGGTCTGGGTGGGAGGGAAGGTGGGGAGGAACTATGGAGGAGAAATCATAATCAGGATATATTGTATAAAAATCTATTTTCAATAAAAGAAAAAAGTTAACAGTCATAAGAGTATTCTGGACTGGAGATCCAATAGCACAGAGATGGCAAAGACTATGGACAATCACAGTGCATAAGCCCAGTGTGGTAGCACACACCCCAGTAATCTCAGTACTTGTAGGCACAGGATCAGATGTTCAAGGTCACCCTCAGCTGTATAACAAGGCCAGCTTGAGCTACATGGGATTCTCTCTCTCTCTCTCTCTCTCTCTCTATATATATATATATATATATATATATATAGAGAGAGAGAGAGAGAGAGAGAAGCACCCGCGATGGTAGGGAAAGTGTGGCATGGTGGCAGGAGCAGGAAGATGGTTGGTCACATTCCATTTGCATATAAGAAATAGAGATAGAGAACAGGAAGTGGAGTGAGGCTCTAAACCCTCAAAGCCCACTCCCATTGACATACTTTCTCCAATAAGACTGTGTCTCCTAAAAGCTCAACAAGCTCCCCAAAGAACACCACCAACTAAGGACCAAGTATTCAAATACATGAGCTGGTGAGGGTCACATTTCTCATTCCAAACACTATAGATAGTTTTCTAAGCATATAAAGATGATGAAGCCAGGAGCCTTATTGTTCAGAATCCTTTTCTTGGGTGCCCCTCCTACACTGAGATATAATCCTCAGAGACCACTTCAAAAGAAAGCAGCTGCTTAGACTGCAAGGATGGGCCAAGACATCATCTCAGATATATTTCATCTCAAATATATATATATATATATATATATATATATATAAAATTTGAGATTTTTTTATATACATATGTATATATGTAATCACACACACACATTTAAATTGTGGTAGAATGCATTTATTTATGCTCATTAGGTGGTCTGTCACTGACCTATGTGTCCAGCCCAATCTTAACTGCCTAGTACAGTCCAATAATCGTAAATATGTTGACATTGTTCCAAACAATCTCAAGAACTTTCTAGTCTTCCCAAGCAGAAACTGTACTCAGTGAATGACTGACTCCTTGCCCTCCTCCCAGCCACCTCCCAGCAGTCCCTCTTCTACCTTGTGCCCCTTGAATCTGTCCGTTCTAGGAATGCCCTATAGTCAGAGTCACGTGGTGCTTGTGTGTTAGTGACTGGCTTTTTCTCACTAAGCATGATGGTTTCTGAGTTCATACATGTCGAGCCTCCTGTCAGGACCCCTCTCCTCTCGGTGATGCATGTTACCTCTTTGACTTTGCAGCGTGTTTCCCAGCTCACAAAGATTGTCTCTCTTGCTTCTCCTTTCACATTTATACTCCCTGCAGTGGACTCCAGCCCTGGTTATTGCCGTCTGCAGCTGAGGAAATAAACCTCCTGGCTCAGGACCACCCAGAAAGCTCAGGCTGGGGACCAGCATACAGTCCTTGGTCTCGCTGGCCAGTGTGCTGTCTGAAGCACAGCTGCGTTTAGCAAATCCTCAGTGAGTCTTGAGAATATTCCTATGGCACAGGCCTGGGACCCTGGTGGGGGTCATGAGATTCCTTGAGAACAGACTCCATACAGAAGTATGGGAAAGGCTGGGGGTGGCAGAGAACTTTAGAACATCTTTGGTTGTCATCCCTGATCACCAGGCTGCTTGCAGCTCCTCTTGGTCACACAGCACCCAAGCTGGCAGAGTGCGGCAGAGCTGACCAGTCATAACAAGACCCTTCAAGTTATTAGCTGGTCGAGATTGTTAGGCAGTGAAACGGGGCTCTAAACCATACAGTGCCTTGCCGGGCTGTCAAGAACAGTCAGGAGTTTAAGTGATGAAGTAGACATTATCACTCAGAGGATTGCTATTGGGGACCTTGGCCAGTTTGTGGCATCCCCTTTGAAACTGGTCTCACACACTCTTTCTGTTCACATACCCATGGAGGCTAGCAGACTCAAGGAAGAATACAACCTCTGTGCTGTGCGTGGAGGTATCCAGACAGCCCTCCTGGAGACTAGCTGCTCTTTGGATGTTCCTGGCAAAATTAAACTCACTAGCGGCTACACTCCTGAAATAGCTGAGTAACCACAGGCAGTGCTGAAATAGCACCGTCTGGCACCCAGGCATGGTGGAGCAGAATAGGAGCCAGTCTTTGCCACCTCTGGGTTTCTGTTGGGAATGTGAGACACATCTGCCCAGACACAATCCTTCCATTTGGAGACTGTTCCAGAATGTTTGCCATTTGTCCTGGGTTGGAGTGGGGTTTTCATAGACTCTGGTTGAAGGAGAGCTTTGAGTTTTCATTTACGGAGCCCAGCTTTTCAAGAAGAGTGGATTCTCATACAACAACTGCCAACTGTAGACTGTAAGAAATGTGACCTGGTCTCTTTTTTAAAAGACTGAGAAGGTTTTTATTTCCTTAGAGCATTGTAATGAACCTCATGCATCAAATGATTGATAACATGAAGGCGCAGGCCAACAGAATGCAAGAAAATGGGTTTTAAACAACTTTTGTGTCTTGATTCTGTCATATAATGATTTTCATAAAAGGCATTGAGTGTGTTTGAAGACAACTAAGATTCAGTAAGCTAAATGAAGAGGGTGATCCAAAGGCAGCTTCCAGCGGTTCTTCCTCCAACACAGAATTCCCCTCTGTAAACTTTCTGACACCCCTTTTCCTGCTTTTTGTCAACCCCCCCCCCTGCCCCGGGTAAATGGGAGGGAGCTCACTGTCACATTCTATTTATGAGTTTACTGTTGGAAAAATAATCACTCTCAACCCTCTACTCACTGACGAGGTCTCACTGTACAGCCCAAAACGGGCCTGGGAATTTCTATGTAGACCAAGCTGATCTGCAACTCACAGAGGTCTGCCTGCCTCTGCCTCACATGAAAATTTCTCTTATTTCTCACCTCCAGCTGTGGATCATAAGCCCCATCTTGCCATTTTCAGATAATCTGACATTCATCCATCCTCTCCCCCAATTTCCTTTCGACTAAGCTCACAACCTCGCTGGAATTTTTTGAAGACATCTATGGAGTTATCTCTTTGATTGTGAGACCTCCAAAGAGAACTATCACAGTGGTTCTGGTCAGTTCAAGTCCAAGTCTCAGAGGGCTTTTACTTTCCTTGTAGATTAGAACCTTCAGAGAGGTTCTCCTGTCTCCAACTAAGTTTTTATTTTGTCCTCTCCAAAAAAAAAATCAAAACCAAACCAAAACAAACAAACAAGACAGAGAAGGAGGAATAAACAGGGGATTAACAACTCAAATGGGAAAACATATCACACAGCAGGGTGACAACTTGAAGGGAACAAATGAGAGATCTGAGCCTTTGCTAGCAGGATGCCAGCTGAGAGCTTGCTAGCAAGACTTACAAGTGTTTCAGCTCCGGAAGGCGGCTAGCTTAGTGAATCTCAGAGGTGATGGGTCTCGGAGGCTATGGGTCTCGAGGGCAAAGAACTAAGCAGGAAGTCAATCCTTCAAATAAGAGTGAATTCTCTTCTGCAGCTGGAGCTTTCCAAGGCTAAGTAGGGATGACTCTCTTGTCTACAGCCACAGATTGAATCTTGGAGGCTGGAGCAGTGGTGACAGCAGTGTGCAGGAATTTAGATACCCTGAAGGGTGGTGGTCCTGGTGGTTTCTGGTTCTGGTTGTGTATATGCAAATGAAGCATAGAGTAAGGACCAATCAGGAGAAAGCTGCGAAGTCTGAAGGGGAGGGAGACACAAACCCACCGAGAGTGCCCAGTCATGTCTGTAAATTGCCTCTCTTCCCGCCACAGTGGTGGTAAGGAAGCACTTATGTGGATCATCAGAGGCACCACAAGACAGTTTGTACACTGGAGTTTGAAACAGTTTTTTCATTGCCAACGTGACATTCTGATTACCTTTGTGCCCACGTCTGCTGCTATGATGTCCTTCTGGAGACGTCCTGCTGCAGCCAAAGCCACAGGAAGTTCTTGCTGGAGCTGTCCATCTCTGGTTGTCTTTGTGGCTGTCAAATGCAGCCTGCTCTGGGCTTCAACTGTAGCTCGTTCTTTTCTTTGTTCCTGCTGCAGCTTAGATGACACTACAGGCCCCTCCTACCTCTTTGTGTCCCTTACATGCCTTAGGTTCTGACTCATTCAGGTTCATTGTCCCTTGGGCCCACCACTTCCACTTCCTACTTCTCAATCCCAGGGCAAGCCATTCGTGCATGGCTTTCTGTGCAGAGTCGTGAACAAATGTCTAGAGAGGGAAGCAATGACAGACCACAAAAAAACAATATACCCTCCAAGTCTGGCGTGGTGAACCAGTGAGCTTACTGGAATTACATCAGCCTTGGTGATGTGTAACTTACAAGTTTGGGAGACCCAAGCAACTGCAGTACCAAAAATCCCATCCCAGCATGGGTGGCAACTCCCGGAAACTGCAACCTTGCTGCTGCTTGCACAGCTCAGCGACAGGCACATTCCTCGGGAGTCTTCTGTCCCTAGTGATTATTTCCTGCTCATCTGAACGTCCCTCAGAATCTGTTGAGCTGTCCTTCCTCCCCCCAGGAGGGAATGTTTCAATCTGGAGGAGACAATTACACCTTGCAAGAAAGCTCTTCGATGCTCAGTTTTCTCTTCCTACTAATGGCAATATCAGCCCCACAGCCCGTGTGCAGGTGATGTTGAGATGGCTGATGAAAATGCTTAGCGCAGACTTAGAACACAGCCTGCTTGCAGTCGCGGCAGTTGCTAGCTGACCGGTCATGACAAACACAGGTGATCGATCGAACGCAGTTTCAGATTTTAGCTCTACCACCTAGGAACCAGATGACCTTGCTGGGTGACTTGCATGGCCTGTGCTAGAACGGCCTTATCTCAGTGTCACTAGCTGTGCGGTTTGTGTGGAGGAGTGCGATGAGCTTTCATACATGTGCTTGAAATAAAACTTGAAAAGCAAAAAGGGTAGATAAGAGCCGCTGTCATTACAGCTCGAAAACGTACCTCCATTTTGAAAACAAGTTGCCTTAGAGGCTGAGCCACACTGGAGTTGGCTGGTGCCATGGCCGCTTTTCATCCGGTGGTCTGTGCATGGAGAGCACTCGCTGTCACACTTTTGTACCTCTAACGCTTGATTAGCAGAGCATTTTGAATGCAGTAGTGGGTGTTTTTAGAATCCTGGGCCTTTGGAATCACATATGTCTTTCCTCTGTATCATTTGAAGTCTGTTTCCCCGGATTCTGGATAACCTGATTGCATACATTTTTCTAGACCATCTAGGATCTTGCACACTGAATCAATCTCCTGCCTTACCACATTTGTCTCTGCAGCAGAGGTGGAGCCCACAAGTTCCCACAGCCCTGATGTGTGCCCTTCTGACCAGAAGCCCCTCAACGCACAGCTGTGCTACCTGATTTTTCTGTATTCATTTGCTGTAAACTAAGGGCACATTTAGAATAATTAATTCCCAAATGGCTCATGCCCCACTGCCAACTGGCAAGAAAGCCTTCCCTGTGCAGGAGTACTTAGCATAAAGAAGGTGTTTAAAGATGTTGTGTAATCAATGTTGTGCCTAATCCAGCACAGAATCCCCATCTGCAATAAAAATGATAATGTTGGAGGAGAAGCTTGTTCCAGCTGAGAGCCTTTCCCCAAATGATTGCTTCTGTTACCTCTGAAGTCACAAACTTACTTTCCCAAGACATACATATACATATGCAAATACATATACATACATATACACATACACATATACATATACAATGTCTACTGGCATTTCTTTCAAGAAAATTCTAACTTATCTCTGTAAGAAAATAGAAAACTATATTATTTTTCCTCTCATGATAGATTAGAGACTCAATTATGAAAATAAAATGTAAACGTTCTTTGATTTTTAACAAAAGGAGACTTATACTAGATTTATAGATGATTAAAATCTTTTCAGTGTTCTTATGTATTGTCATTAGGAGGTATGTGTGTGTGCATGTGTAAACATATATATGCATGTTTACACATATGTTAGTATGTACTGCTTTTATAGTAGAAAATAAAAAATCTTTCTATTTTTAAAGACATATTGAGGAGATGTTGTAGATTGTGTGTATGTGTGTAATTTGTAAAGAAATTAATTGATATTTGCAAGATACAAAAGTACCACAGTGGGGCTGGTGAGGTGGCTCCGTGGGTAAAAGCAAGCAGAGAAAAGTGTTGGCTATGAAAAACCGGATGACCTGCTCCTTGAACTCATGATAGGAGAGAACACACACACACACACACACACACACACACACACACACACACACACACACAAATAATAAATGGAAACTTAAAAGGAAAAGTACCATAGAGAGTGTTTATCCTGCAAGACATGGAAATGGTGGCTAGAAACGAATGTAGAGGACTGTTATAAACCATGAGAGGTCAGGAATCCACGACTGGTGTCAGATGGTTCAATACGAAGAACCCAAAACCTTAATGTAAGCTGGATGGTGACTTGGAGATAGACAGATGACAGGTTTCAGGTTTCAAAGGTTTCAGAGGATGCTGCTTGCTGCATAGAGGCTGCTCAGTTTTATTTTTTGTGTGGTACACTGCCTGAGCATCTTCATAGTGCAGGGAGGCTTCTTATTGCCCTAGAACCTGTCTTGACAAGCCCATGCTCTCTCTCCGCCAGTCTTTATCTCTAATGTTCCTCCGATCATCCCACTGTGATGCAGCATGGCAAAAGTTTATCAACTTCAAGAAACAGTTTCCTTCCCAATCCTCTTTCCCTACATCCTCCTAATCCTTTTAGCCTGTGCTGACCATTTGGATGGGCCTGAGGGCAGGTGGGGACCAGACACTTTAAGAAGCTGGTTCTCACTGTAGTATACTGTAAGTAGGACTGATATAAATACAGATAAAGATGAATATGAGTAAAATGTAAGGCATGACTAATTTCAAATGGTGTATTTTGGACTCATTGTATATATTTACATATGTATATATATAATCTATCAGCTCAGCATGGTGGTGCATGCTTGTGATGTCAGTACTTGGGAGGCAGAGGCAGAAGGATCAGGAGTTGAAGGTCATTCCTGGTTACATATCAAGTTTTGAGGTCAGTCTGACATACATGAGACACTGCCTGCCTCCAATTAAAAAATAAATCCATTTCCTTCTACTTTTTAAATGAGGATGTTAGAAAGTTTATATATGTGTAAATTAGACTACAGTTCAATTGTGTGAATGCTACCTGGAGCAATGGTTAGCCACTAAATGAGGTAGTCATTTTTAGGGACAACTCATATAAACGTTCTTTCAAATGTTCAATTGTTCTTCCCTCCTTTCTTTCTTCCTTCCTTTCTTTCTTCCTTCCTTCCTCCCTCCCTCCCTCCCTCCCTCCCTCCCTCCCTCCTTCCTTCCTTCCTTCTTTCCTTCCTTCCTTCCTTCCTTCCTTCCTTTCTTTTCAATGAAAATTTTGTCACTTGGTCAAAGCTGAATTGGCCCCAAAGTGTTTTTGTCCATCACGTGAACTGTTTGAACATGATGTCCATGATTTTGAACTAAGAACACTCTCAAATTTGCCAGTCATCTTTCTTAGTATGTATGACCTACGCTGAACATGCTCAGTATACACCACACCCACTACAATGATCTCCTGTGTCAATGTGTGTAGACCTCCCAAATAAAAATGTGCTTCCTTTGCCTAAGGAAGGCATTGGTTTGGGAATAATGTCTACCTCCCTCACCTTTACAGGTAATGAAGCTTTCTTTGTGCTCTTGTCTCTTGGTGGTGGTTGTTTGGACTTGCCCTTTCCAAGATGGGGACCTATTACACTTAGTGGCTGCTATTTTCTTGCTCTTCGGTTTCCATATCTAGTCTACCTTCAAGCTCTGACAATGCATCATGGCCATCCTCTTCTTTTCCAGAGTGTCCTCTTTGTAATGTATCTTCTAGCCCCCTGCTACACTTTCCTCTCTTCTCTAAGTCCAACTCAGCAGCTACCAGCAAAACCAAAATCAAACAAACAAACAAACCTCAATAACTGAGCGGTAAGGTCATCTTGAGACAAGAAAGAAAACAAATAACCCAATAAACCCTGAATAACCTCACTGATTATGTGGAACATGAATGCTAGGAAAGAAAGAACCAGTCACCTGGAAACATGAACAAATGTCCCACCCACAGATGGAATGAATGCCCCTCAGAAAAGGAGGAGGATGCCCCTTACCTCCAGGAAGGTGGAAATGGGGGCACAATCCTTCTCAACCACCAACAGATACTTAAATTCTTTCCCAGTTTGGTTTCAGTTTAATTCTAAAGATACACTGAGTCCTGGCTTCTTTTAAGGAAGCTTATGTGTAACACACATATATTTCTGGCCCTAGACTCAGATTTTAGATATCTCAAAAGACAAAACAAATTTCCAGAAGACCTACCCTTTCCTCCATCCACCAAAATGCTCAGAGGCAAGGAGGTAAAATGGAAAATGCCCATTCAGTAAAGTGGAGCTTGAGGACAAGTAGTAGTTAAGAAGGTAGCTGAGTCATTTCTTACTTTCTTGGCTCATTTCTGCCTGTCCTATGTAACAGACAAGACCAGTTTGAAGCAAGCCTGTAGGGTTTCCTGGAGACTCTTCAAGGCCAGAGATCCTCCTTTCTGCTGGGAAAGGTGTTGTGTTTTCTATGGGTTCGTCAACCAGCCTGAGGCCTCAAGTACCAGTAAATGCTGAAACTTCCCTCTATTTGTGCCAAGAACTGTTATCATAGAATTGTTCTTTCTTGGCCCCAGTTGATGATTACAGGAAAACATAATCATTTCAACTTATAAAGCCACACAGACCTCAGTTTCAAATCCTTTTCTCATAACTGTGTCCTTTTTGACTGGGTGAATGTGCTAATTTGGAGAGTGAAGTGTTGGCCATAGTGGGAGCCCTTTCCAATAGTAAACACCAAATATGGTAAATGCCAAACAGAATTGTAGAAAAGAATGACACTGAATTCTTATTGTCATAACTCCCTAATATGGCTTGCTGTACACACACACACACACACACACACACACACGGGGTGGAGGTTGTGGGTGGGGTATGGAGTCCAGTTTGGAAAGACAGGCATACATGGGGTGTAGGAAGGATCCAAGGATAATAACCCTGGTGCTTCCAGCATATTGCAGGGACATGGATTTTCCTTGCTTTCTTTTTCAGCACCAGTTGGCAGGGCCAACTCTTTTCTCCCCAGTTTTGGCTGGTGGGTCACTGTCCATCTGTCATGGCAAGAAGGAGGAGGAGAGCATCCTACAGAACCCTGCATGCTTGGCCCACCTCCCTGTGAGCACAATTTGATCTGCAGGTTCCAGCAGCAGAGCAAGCCAGTCTCCAGCCCTGTGTCACCCACACTCCATCATGCCTCCCCTGACAAAGGACAAGCCATACTCAAATGCATCCCGCTCTAGACAGACAAGGCTGTAAACCCTTCAGAATAATATGAATGCGTGTCCCATGACACTGTATGTGCTCTGACTGGATCCTACTGATGAAAGTATCTGGTAGACCTATACTATATTGGATCAAACCAGGCTGGGAGATCATAGATCCTTAAGGAGAGAAATTATGTTTCTTCATATTACTCTCTCTGTATAGGTACTATGGAAAGCAACTCAAAGACATTACTTCATACAGGAACAGCAAATATACCCCTGTTTTATCCAAGAGGGAACTAAGCCCCAGAACAGACTAAGTTACATTATGACAATTTCAAGATCTCCATGGCATAAGACAACAAACGTTATTTCTCCTAGCCTGTAGGCCTGCATGGTTCTCCAGGACAGCTGTCCTCTGTGTGGTGACTCAGGGACTAAAGCTGCTTTGGTACTACTGGATCTGTTGTCTCAACATGAAGCTTATGAATTTGTCCCAGCAGGGGAAGTGAGAGACCGGAGACTCTCATGGGGGCGGGGGGATTTTCATTGCTTCGAGCCAGGAAGCGACTCATGGTACTTGGAGTCAGGAAGACCCCGATTAAATGCCGAGAGACTCAGCCTTCCCAGAACCACTCGATGTCCACCAGGGAGAAAGGAAGTAACATTTACGCCCTTGATCAAACTCCAGTTTCCATCCTGTTCTACCTGTCTGAATAGTTCTGTCATGCAGACTGGGTCCCTTCAAATTTAGTGGTTTATCTGTTGAAAGCAAGGGTGCCAACAGTGCTCAACATCATTGATTTAGCACCTGAAGCACCTTTTCTGGTTTCTCTCTTCCCTCCTCTCCCTTTTCCTTTCATCCTCCTCCAACCATCTCTCACTTTTCTCTCACCCTTCCCAGGGAGGGATCTAGTTGGCTCAATTTAGGATACCTGTCCTTTCTAGAGGAATCAGCTCTGAGTGGGAGAGAGAGGAAGAAGGCCACCTTACAAGGATGTGGAAATGGGGAAAGAAGGATTGACCTCCAAAGCAAAGGTCATCTGAGATTAAAGTGGCAGATTCAAGGTTTGGACTTAAGTCTGGCTCCCAAGGTCTTTTTCTATTTATTATGAAAGTAGCCTCCTAAAATAAGAACAGTTTCTATCTATAGGAGCAACAAATACTGCAGTAAACTATGAATCCTCAGCTAAGACTGTGAAAAGATACTTCATTTCATTAGCTATTAGGGAAATGCAAACCAAATGACAGTGAGGTGCTAGTCACCAGAAATACAGTCAAAAATCAACATCAAATGCAGACAATGATGACTTTTCTGAAAAAGCATCTCAGAGAACTCTTTGACAGAATTTAAATATTTCGGTTGCATGTACCCCTTCTCAATCACTTAGCATCCCATTAATAGAGAAGGAAAAGGAGAGTGTGTGACCATAAAAAGACTTAGAAAGACATCCCGCCTTCACTAGTAATAGCTAAAAATCAGAGCACTCATATATTCATCAACAGGGTGAACATGTTGGATTAACACTCACCTATGAAAAGAATGTCGTGGGTGAAAATCTGTAACAGTGGAGAAGAAGCTCTAAAGTATGTTAAGCCCAGAAGAGAGACACACATGTATGGACTCAATTATTATAAGTGTGAAAGTTCTATGCTAGGCACACTAATCTCCAGAGCTAGAATGGTGGGTATCTGTGGGGTAAGAACTGAGTAGAAAGGAGGGAAAAGGAAACTCCTGGAAAAATAATAGTAGGTTTGTATATTGATAGTGGTGGTTATACAGGTGACATTTGGGCCAAACGTATTGGCCTGTATACTTATGACATGTAGCTCTCACTCTATAAAACATGTACCTAAGAAAACAGTTGCTTTCTCATCCTTGCTTCAATCATTTATATATTGGCTCATTGTTGTTGCCAGTGACGGGGGTCCTTTAGTCTGAAGACACCTTAAGGACCATCATGAACTGTTTGTAAGCTTGTGCTCCTTCCTATATGGTGACTGACTTGTCGAAAGCAGAATCTTTTCATTCTGGATGTGCCTTGTGACTAGACAAAGGCTGGGATTTGGGAAGATGTGGGTTTAAATCCTGGCTCCAGGATTTTCCATCTACCACACATTGAACAAATTGTACAGCCTCCCGCCACCTCACCTGTAGATGAAAGACACAATGCTCAACTCATAGATTCTGGATGGGACTAGAATAGGACCTGCATGTAAACTTTGGCACTAAAGATAACTGAAGATAGCCTTGTCATAGTCTAGATGATTTGGGAATTGACTCAGAAATCCAACAGAAAGTTCCCAGAACACCCTCCTACATAACTTGTCCCACTAATTAAATGAGTCAATATGTGGCACAGAAAAAGGACTTGTTCCCTGGGTTTACATCTTTTATACAACCCACAAGGTTATGGTTTCTTCCCATGCCTATCATCATTTCTTGGTCCCACCTGCCTCCTTAGCTCCCTCTCAGAGAAAGGACAAACTCTCAGAGGCCAGTTTCCCATGACTGAGATGAAACACTCTACTTATATCCTCAAGATATTGGGTTACTTCAAGATAGCTTAAGACCTCAAGTGGAAATGCATGGAGAGTCAGAACACGAGTCAGGGGGGATGGGCCCATCTATCTCACTTGGGTGTTGGGTATGGAGTCTGTGCCAATCTGATATTCAAAGTGCACAAACACAGCCAATCAGAGAAATTCCTACAAAAGAGATAAGCTCTCAGAAGATCCCAGGTTCTATCATGTCTATAATACCATGTCCTCGTCTGACCCTTGTATCTAAGACACATTTTGGACAATATCTCATTTAAGTACCACCTGTCACAGCTGAGGTGACACTAAAAAAAGCCACTTACCATTGCAGGCCTTGGTCAGGCAGATCTGGGAACAGAAATCAAGTTGCCAAGGACACAGGACTCCCACACATGGCCATGGCCAGAGTCCAGCTTCCTGTGTCTTCTCTTTAGCTGGCATCAGTTTAGGCCAGGCCTCACAGAACCCTAATACAAGGAAGTTTCCTACTGTTCTGGATTCCAGTGCCTTCTTTGAATGAAGCCAGCTACTTTCTTTGGGGCATTCTCTGGACTAGGAGTGCTTACTTTACCTGAAGTTCAGTAGACCGGGTTTAGGTATTGAATCATGTTCATTTTCCGCAATAATTTAATGTGGCAACTTATATGAAAAGTTTAGTCAAGGACTTGACACATAGTAAGCCCTTAGGACAGATGTATAAGCTATTGATCTTATTGTATTTTCTAATTATGATAAATTTTGCGTCGCTCTGCAGTTGCTGCTTCTAGGCAAATACCCCGAGTTCTGCATTAGATTGTCACTTCTGTGAGAAGGAAGACAGCACATATATTCTACTGATATGTTGCTCATTGTATAGAGGGTAGACCTGGGGTTTGGAGACACTATCAATAATAGTGTAGGAAGGGTTTAGAGGTGACTTACAGGGGACTTGGCTTTCTTTTCCATATACCTATATTTATGTCACAAGCAGGTGATCTGTGCCAGTCTTGTGTTGTGATGCTCTTTCCTAGAATGTCACACTGGGGACATATTTTTCTGCATGCAGATGGATGTTTATATGTGTGGCACCTTCATATTACGGTTTTATTTTCTTTCCAAAGCATTTGTTTCTTTTCAGTAGTTTCCAGGCTTAACAGAGACTGTTGGAATATTAGTTCCTCTTTCCCTTTCTGAAAGAGGACAAAGTATCAAGGCATTGTCTTGTAGATGAAAAGGATTCTGTTTACCCTCCCCACAAGCTCAGTTTCAGGGTATTTGTTACTGTGGGAAAGATGGTCATCGATCCTGAAAGGGACACATAATCAGGCGACCCATAGACGAGGCCAGCAGGATCTCTGCAAGAAGTGTCCTCAGATGATCCTGGCTGTTTCATGAGGAAACAGAAATGTCCTCACTGCTGAGAACCCTAGAAAGTGACAAGATTCATGCAAGGTTATAGAATGACATCAGCAGGTGTCCCAAGAGCCAGTCTTCTCTCCCTGATGGTCTGTTGAAGGCTTCCTTGGATCAGGTTGCTCAAAGCCTGGGAGAAGGATTCCTTTTAGCTGAGGCTGAGGGACCACGGGATGTGGGTATTGCCCTGCTGAAGTTGTAGCAGTGCCAATGACCAATTACTTAACCCTTAAGACCAGCTGGCACAACTTATCTCCTTGGGGAGAGGCCCTAATAACCACTTCTTCATGCATGCTTGTGTATAAGTGTGCATTCAATAATGTGTTCATGTATATGTCACAGGTCAATGTCTAGGATCTTCTGCTATTGCTGTCTAATTTTTGAGACAGGGCCTCTCACTGAACCTGGAGTTTACTGATGGGCTTGACTAGCTAGCCATTGAGTCCTTGGGAGCCTCTTCCCTCTGCACTCCTCTACCCTAGCACTGGGATTATAGGAGGACACCACAATGCCCAGATGTCAGACAACTGTGTTAGTCTGAAATCAGTTCCTTGTGTTTCCTGTGCCACCTCTGAGCCGTCTCTCCAGCTTTAGGAACCACTTTCCCATCCTTTTGTAGAGTAGGTGGGACAAGATCTTTTTGGTGTCACTAACTTGCTCCTTGTCTAGGCCTCTAGGATGTCACAGTTCTGTGAGGGATGCAAGAGCCCGGGTCCAAAAATTACAGCGTACAAACAGAACCCCAAAGGACTCCCTGAACCCACCACTTTCTATTGCCCGATCATTGGATCATTGTCACAGTCTCAACGATAAGACAGCTCTCGAGAGCTCTTCTCTGTTTGTATTTGTACTCTCCAGAATTTTAGCTGTTGCTTTTCCTTTGAGCCCCTTGTAATAGCTGTGAAGCCAAATTAAAATTCAAAGAGTGCAAAAAATACAAATTTTGAAATGTTCTCTTTGTTTTTGTTTTTTGGTAACATCACTTCTGTGGTTAAAAAAATTCCTTGCTAAATCAGGATCCTACTCTTTCTTCCAGGTTTCGTTTTTACCGTAGGAGGTATGCAACCTTAAAATGTGTGTTCCCAGGGATAGTTATCTTTCCCCTGGGTACTGTCACATTATCCCCAAACCTCTGCTGAGATATTCTTTTTAGCCTGCTGTCTATCTCCTCACTCTTTTGGTCCATGGATGTGTTTCCTGGGTCTCCAGAGTGGTGCAGGTAGGGAAGAGAGGCAGAGAAGATAGGAATATGGAGAAAGGGTCTCTTGGAGGCTGTCTCATTGCAGCAGACAAGGTAGAATCAGAGGAGAGGCAGAGATGGGAGTGACTAAGTCCCCAGCAGGCCCAGGAGGACCTTCCCCAGCGCTCCAGAGTTTGTACCATTTCTTCTTCTTCCTGGCTCCCTTCGGAAACTGAAGACCCCTCACCTTTCCTTCCCCTCCACCTCTGCTTCCCCCACCCTCCTCTCCCAAGAAAGCTTTAGCTCCAGATTGGAGAAAACCTGAATTTTTCTTCTACAATGTTTGTTGTGACCATCAAGTAGCTCAGAGACTCCCCAAGTGTCACATCTCTTCTTCGAATAGTAGTGGCTGCTCTGTCTTACATGGTAAGGTGCTCAAACACAAGAATGTCCATGGTAATGTCTTCTCTGCAGCCACAGAGCTCTCACAGAAAGTTACGCTGTACAAGGTATTTTGAGACTGGTCTTCTCTCCTTATTCCCCATTACAGGGCCCTGGCAGACTCTGCTACGTTGTCAGGAGATTTCACGACCCCAAGTAGAGTGGATACAGATCATCAGATAAGGTGGGGTGACTGCCCTCATCACACGTCTGAAAACAGATTTTGTTGTTGTTGTCGTGTTGTTTTGTCTTATTTGTTTCAAGGTCAGAAAGTGCAGAACCATTACAGGAGGAATGAAAGTCACAGCTTTAGTTTTCCCATTCTGTGCTTTCCCATCTGAACTCAGAGAGCAATGGAAAACTTCCAGCAAACCGAGATGGGGAGGAGGGGAAAAAAGCAGATCTTGAAAAATGTGTGGGATGAATCAGGCGATCTATGAAGAGAGAACAATGCTAGAAGATGAAGATTGAGTTTATCCTCTGGCTCAAAATCTGCGTTACCCTCCTAAGGGGACTGCCACACCTCTTTACCCAAAGCCTGCTGCTGGCTACTTCTTAAGTAAGTTGCTCCCCGGGGCACCTTAAAACCTTAGACCAGGAGCAAAATTTAACAATCTATACCTGACTCTAGATTTAGTCATTTTCAGAGTCTGTCTTTGGGCCAGCAACAGCACAGAAACTGATAGGTAGAAACGCAGGTTCTTGGGCCCTGCCTCAGATTTGCTGAATTCCAGGCAGTCCTTGTTCGTTTCTTTTTACTTAGACAGATAGGAACTCAATGACTGATATCCATCCCCAAATGCAGTATGTCTGGTATGTTGAGCAATTTAATCTAAAAGGGTTGAAGTTAAGCTCAGAATTTAGGTCCCTTTGACTTTCCTCTTTCCTCCCCTTCTCTAGCAAAAAGATTTTCTACAAAAGCTTCTCATGCTCCCATGGACCCCATCTGCCCACAGAGAAGCAGATTGCCCTTCAGGCTGCACACTGTAACTCCATCAACCAGAGAAAACTAAGCTCACATCCCAAGAAGATAGACTGAGATTGGTAAACACACCTGGATGGACTTTTCATCACACGCCATTGTTTGGTCCACAGAGAATCTTTTCCAAACCACTGTCTTACACACAGGCCAAACAGACTGTCGCAAGCCACAGAACACTCTCCAGTGCACACCACTGAGTTTCTCTGAAAGTCATTTACTATTTTTCTACAAACTTGCTGCATGCTCCACTCTCCCATTCCACTCCCAAAAAGGAGTTCTTTGGTTTCTGGACCATGGTTAGTGCCTCCCTGCTTGTAATAAATGTGTGAATCTTTCCCCAGCTTCCTTCTTATCAGTTGGTAGCAGCAGTTCTTCAAAGGGTGGACAGGAATTTCCCCTCATTTCTACAGCTTCATATATGATAGATTCTCTCTGGTCTCTAGTTGAATATTTGTAGTGACAAGGAACGAGGCATCTGGTTACAAGCCTTAACAACTGGCTGTGTCCTCCTGTCAGTGAGATTACTCTAACTTCTGTGACTTCCACCTGCTGGCCTTGGCTCAATCCTGTGAATGCAATTCAGAGTTATAGCTGACTCGGGATCTCTGGAAATTGGGCTAATTATCCCCATAGCAGGAGTCTGGTAAAAGTGAATACAAGAGGCTAAACTGGGAGGGAGGCCAGCGCCTCACATTTCCCTTTCAACAAAATAAAACAACAAGATTAAGGGCTGTCCCCAGCATTTGTGAGATTATGATAAATATCAGTGTTAATAACAATAGTGACAGTAATAATTACCCACAGCTCCATTTGGATGCAGGTCAAGAAACCATCTATATCAAATTACACGTAAGAAAAATACGTGTGTTCAGTGTTGGGAATGTTCTCAAAGAGGAAGAAAAATGGACGCTGTGAAGCAATTTACCTTCTAGTGGGAAATAACTCCTCCTTTGCATTCCAAGCAGATCATGAGAGAGAGAGAGAGAGAGGTTTCCCTGGCAGGATATGCTGTAGATGAGACCTCAGCTTTCTGACTTGGTCTGTCTACGGTGGGAAGGGCTGGTGGCAGATGGCACTCAGGTTTGTCACCCCACAGCGGGCACACTTTAGCCGGAATTGGTTTAGCCAGCATTGACTAGGAGAGGTCTTTTCTGTTGGTTTTTGGTAGACATTTGGCAGAAGGGATGAGGAAGAGTGTGGCAATCCTCTAACAGGCCCTAACAGTGTCTAACAGATGCTGCTCTTACTAAAAAACCACAGTGTCTATACCACAGAGCCTTCTCTCGGGCCCAGCTGAGAGCATGATGAAGGTCTGACACAGGGTCTTCCTTCCCATCGGCCTCCTTTGCTTTTGCCCAGGCTCTTGGATGATTCTGCATAGACACGTTAATCTCCCAGGGAGTGTCTACCTAGCCTTTCTCTTTCCCCTTCAAGGCTGAAGCACCAAGATAAGTCATCATCCTAAATCTGCAGTCAAGTAGGATTCCAGGAAGCCCAGATCACTGCAGGACAGAGCCACACAGTGTCTCAGCCTCCTGATGGCAAGGCTGCAGTCTGGAACACAAATAATCATCTCTGGAGAATCAGCCTGTCCCTTCAAGCAGTAAGGAGTTTGCGGGGGGGGGGGGTCACCTTACAGAACGAGACCCCACACAGGCCACCTCTTGCTCTTTGCCCCAGTTCATCCTCTGTTTAACCTAAACCTCAGGTCTATATCCTGAAGGTGAAGTTCAGGGGCCATGAGACCCCTTTATTTGTTCCTCTTCCCGATGGACCAGTTATATTTCTTTTCAGTTTTTTGCCCTTATTCTTCTCTTTAACTGGCATTGGTCTGACGGCTGAGCCTAGCCTTGTGGTGCTGGTGGAGCCCTAGCATTGGCAACATTTCCTCAGCAGATTCCTTCTGGCAGAAAGCCAGAGGCCTTGGCCCTGATTTCAGCCTCTCAGCTCAGTGCATCCGCACACAGTTGCTTCTCATCTAGCTCTAAGGCACAGTCATTGCCTGGCATTGCCAGGGCACTCACAAGTGGTTCCCCCCTCCCCAAATTTGAACCTGGAGAGTGTTTACTTCCCGCTGCACCCCAGGGACCCGCTGATTTTTCACATTACTGTAAATTGCTGCTCTCAGATGCTTTGCATTTGTTATTAAGATGCAATCAGGGTTGCCTAACTGATTAACAGCCTTGCCCTCAGCTCCCACCCCTCACACCTGACTGGGAGAGAAGGCAAGGAAAACAGCCCCGGTGGCTGTCGGGGAGCTGAGGATATCAGGGAGAAGCAGCAGGGCCCTGAGTTCCTCCATGGATCCTTAGCATGAGGAGAAGAAAACTTGTGCCTCTCCTGGGCATTCCTGGGACTTGAGGTGGGTGGGGTATCTAGGCCCTGTGACAGCCTCTAGAATAATGGCAGTGATTACTGTGCTGCCTGCCTGAGGAGGAGGCAGGGACCAGACTGAGCCAGGCCTTCTTATGACCCAGCACAGAATATCTCTTAAGGCAGAGAAGGGGAATGTGGCCTTTACTAGGTCACAAGTCAATCAGCTTGGTGGGGAGCAGCTGCCACCTCCTGTCACCTCCACCAGAGCATGCTTCTCCCTGCCTGTCCTGTCTAATCTGCCCAGACCCTATCTGCTTCTGCCCATGCTTAGAGCCATCAAAGTGCACATACGGTACAGGGAACACAAAGAGCCAACTGCTGGACTACACTTCAATTTCTTAAGGACATCAGAGACACTGTGACCCTTTCTCTGACCTCTTTTAACTTTTTGCTTGTTTGTTTTGCAATGCTGGGGATTGAACCTAAGACCTTGTGAATGCAAAGTAGTTTTAAGCATCACCGGTTTCCTTACAGGAATTATCTTAACTATTGCCCAATATGAAGTTTCATTGTTAGGTAGGAAAAGGAAACCACCTTCACTGCCCTTTCCCAAATAAGCCCACCCCCACCCAGCCCCATCAGATCTTGGACACAGAAAGCTAACTGAGATGCCGAAAGTCAAAGGGGACTTAAAAGATCAGCAGCCAGCTGTCACAAATGGCAAGTGTCAAAATGTGATGAGTGCCCCAGTGAGCCGGGAACTTTCTTGCCCCTCCCCAGAAGTGCTTTTAAAACACAAATCAGACCTACAGCCAGGAGGTGGCTTTCAGTGTGGCCTGCTGCTTTGTGTCATCACCTGAGTTTTGTTAAGTCCCCTACCTGTGCTTGGGAAGGAAGGGGTGGCTGCAACCAGGTGAGCTAGTGTGTTGACACCAGATGCAAAGACTTGAAAAGAGACTGCTCTGCTACCTTCAAAGGCTGCCCCATTTCCCGGAGTTCCACAAAGAACATAGACAGCTGTGTACAAAGCATAGGGAGTTGCCTTTCTCTTTTATTTGGTGAAGGTGATGACAAGGCAGTGAATTTTTTTTTTAATATAATGAATTTTGACACCATTTAAAGCAGTGGTTCTCAACCTGTGGGTCTCACCCTCCCCCAATGGGGGCTGCATATCCGATATTTACTTCATGATTCATAACAGTAGCAAAGTCACAGTTATGAAATAGCAACGAAGTAATTTTGTGGTGTGGGGGGGTCACCACAGCATGAGGAACTGTATTAAAGGGCCGCAGCGTTAGGAAGGTTGAGAAGCGCTGCTTTAAAAGGATCAGATAATATCCACCTGGGGATTATGTCTGACTTATCCTCATGGAGAAAAGTACAAATGTGTGTTTATATTGAATAATTCCAGCTGATGAGGGATGGGCTTGTAAGACTCCACTGGTAGCTGAGGAACTATGAGGAATTGATGGCCAAGGGAAGATGAGAGCCGTTTTTCTTTGGGAGTGTGGCTGCTGGTAGGGTGACCATGTACATTCAGGTAAAACTAACTGGACTCAGTGTTTTATGACAACAACAAAAGAGGATATGAAGGTGGGAGGGAGCATGATACGAGCATGACACATTGCATAAATAAATGTGTGCAATTGTTAAAGAATAAATTAAAAATATATTTAAAGATTAAGAAAATCAGAATGTGTGCATACCAGAAGTGCCTATCCACAAATGCAAAAGTATGCAAAAGAAAGATGTAACTGTTCACATGGGATGCTGGGGAGGCATTGCTCAGTAAAACTCAAAGATAATAGAGAAGAGGACAGGGTAAAGTAGACAACAGGCTTCCAGCAGAGAAAAATCCACAAACCAACAAAGGGGTTTTAAAAAAATACAGTTTATAAACACTCTCTGTCTCTGTCTCTGTCTCTGTCTCTCTCTCTCTCTCTCTCTCTCTCTCTCTGTGTGTTGTGTGTGTCAGAGAGAGAGAATCAGAAATTAAAAAAAAAGATTTATTTTTGACTGTGTGGGTGTTATGTGAGTATATGCCACTGGTATATGGCCCAAGTCATTCAGAGAGGCATTGGACCTGCTGGAACTGAGTTACAGGTGCTTGTGATGGCCTGAGGTGGGTTCAGGGAATGGAATTTAGGTTTTCTGGAAGAGCAATATTCACCCTTAACCCTGAGCCATCTCTCCATACCTGTATTAGGAATTGGATATATTATTATAGATCCTACTTTGTCAAAAAAATGAGATAATATCAACAACTTCATCCCAGTACTTAATAACTTATAAAAAATAGTTCACATAAAATTGAAGTATACAAGTAGGAATTCTGTAAATGTTTAATATTTATTAAACTTGATTTTTTTTTTTTTTTTTTTTTTGGTTTTTCGAGACAGGGTTTCTCTGAATATCTCTGGCTGCCCTGGACTCGCTTTGTAGACCAGGCTGGCCTTGAACTCACAAAGATCCACCTGCCTCTGCCTCCCAAGTGCTGGGATTAAAGGCGTGCGCCACCACCGCCCGGCTTAAACTTGATTTTTTTTTAATTTAAGAAAACCTCAAGGTAACTCAAGCCCAGATGATTCCGTTAGAGAATGTTTTCCAAAGTTTAACAAACATATTATATCAATCATATACAATTGTTCCACAGAGTAGGAAAACAAAGGCTATTTTGAAATAATTTTTATGAGATTAGATATAATTCAAACTGAAATAAGGGCATTGCAAGATGGAAACTACAGGTAGATAACTTAAAATAGATACATAAACACGCACACACATTTATTTTAAATCCTTTTCTGAAGTGTTAGTAAATCAGTTCCAAAATAGAAAGCATTTGATTTGTGACAAAGTCAGCACAGCAGTGCACTGCTTAAAGGAGGGCCTTTTCCCTAATGAGCTGAGTCAAGCATCTGCACAGGAAGTAATATCTTTGTTCCTATCTTATATCTAAAATCAGGTTCGGAGAAATTACAAATGTATTCATGACAACTAATCTTGACTGTCAAGTTGGTTGAGAACACCCTTGGGCATGTCTGTGAGAACTTTTGCAGAGTGGCTTAACTGAAGAGGAAAGACCTATTCTGAGTGTGGGCCACACCATCCCATGTATGGGCCACACCATCCCATGTATGGGC
>CAJQZJ010004381.1:13690936-13721987 GCA_907164525.1 Lophiomys imhausi | reverse complement strand
TATGGGTCACACCATCCTTTATATGGACCACACCATCCCCTGTATGGACCACACCATCCCGCGTGTGGGCCACACCATCCCCTGTATGGACCACACCATCCCGCGTGTGGGCCACACCATCCCCTGTATGGGCCACACCATCCTGTGTGTGGATCACATCATCCTGTGTGTGGGTCACACCATCCTGTGTGTGGGTCACACCATCCCCTGTATGGGTCACACCATGCTGTGTGTGGGTCACACCATCCTGTGTGTGGACCACACTGCTGCATGACCTAGAGGCCCAGATTGGATTTTTTAAAAATGAGAAGGGAAGAAATTGAGACGAGCACCAGTGTCCATCCTTTTTTGTTTCCTGATAGTGGACATGATGTGTCCTGCTGCCTCACGATCCCACTGCCATGCCTTGACCACCAAGATGGGCTGTGCCCTGACATTGTGAACAAAAACCAATACTTCCTCCCTTAAGTTGTCTCTTCTCAGGTATTTGGCCATAGCAACAAGAAAAGTCACTGATGAAGTGTGAAAGATAAAGTAACTGAAGAAAGATAGGGATTATCGGGGCTGGAGAGATGACTCAGCATTTAAGAGCACTGACTGCTCTTCCAAAGGACTCAGGTTCAAACCCCAGCATCTACAAGGCAGTTTGAAACTGTCTGTAATGGCCGGAAATGGTGGCACATGCCTTTAATCCCAATGCTCGGGAGGCAGAGGCAGGCAGATCTCTTGAGTTCAAGGTCAGCCTGGTCTACAGAGTGAGTTCCAGGACAGCCAAGGCTACACAGAGAAACCCTGTCTCAAAAAATAAAAACAAACAATCAAACAAACAAAAAACCAAAAAAGACAGGAATAGTCTTCACAATGTTAAGCAACTGTTTCTTAAACAGGATACAAAGAAAGTACTAAGTGCAAAAGAAGTCAAAACCGAAAACGAAACCAGAACACAGGGAAGCATGCTGGACCATTCATGTACATGCAGGACACAGAGCCATTTCCAAATGAGGTGAGACATCTTGTTAGTCAACAAGGAAGACAGTTCATGGGGAAATGTAAGAACAGGCATTCGAAAAAGAAGCTATCCAAGTGGCTGACTGCATTTGTGAAGACATCATGGGTCTTCTGGAGAATACAAATTTAAAGCATGGTAGACCACCTGCCTCAATGACTGAAGGTTAACAAGGCCATCAATGCCACGTGTCAGTGGATGTGTGGTACTGTGGGAAATGCCACATGCTGCATATGGAGGGTCACGCACTCTAAATTAGCACAACGCCTGAAAACACTATGTGGCAAAAAGCTGAACCTCCATACACCTGAGAGTCAGAAATACACCCCTGACTTGGCTGAGCAAGCTCCCCGCTTCACCATCCTCCAGCCTGCTCTTCTAGATGCCTAGTGCTTTTATAGGCCCAGGGAAGCAGCGCCTCCCCTGACTTCCCATTGCTGAATTTGTGACTCAGTCCTAGATAGAGTCACTATTCCCCTGGGCTGCATGTGGCCTTTTCCATGTTGAAACAACACAGCTCTGCTGACCTCAGGAGAATGAAGCTGATAACATTCCCCTTTGAAGGGAGAGGGGAGGGTCATGACTCCCCAGGATATGGACAATTAATGGGGTGTAGGACTCTTCTATGATGCAGTTGCCTAATGTCCCTCATGCTCCTGATTAAGAGCTATGGACTACCTGATTCTTCGAGCTGGACTTGAGAGAAATCCTTCTTGTGATTTTGTTTGGTGCCCTCTCTATCAGGAGTGAATAGGCATTCCTTCACATCTCCCTGTGAAGTCACATAAAGACCTCTGGGATAAAAGATAATTAGTGCAATTGTATACGACACAGGAGCCTTCATAGAAAGTGAGGGTCCAAAGAAGCAATGAGACTTGAGTACTGTATGCTTAGATTTGATGAAGAGAGAACAGTTGTAGAGAACTGTGTGAACAAAGATGCTCTGATCTAATGGCAATACCCTTGAGTGAACCCAACTATGGTTTAGAGCAGCGGTTCTCAACCATCCTAATAACACATCCCTTTAATACAGTTGACCCCCAACCATAAAACTATTTTTGTTGCTATTTCATAACTATTTTTTGCTACTGTTATGAGTCATAATCTAAATATCTGATATGCAGGATAGTGTTCTGTGACCCCAGACATCCAAACCCCAATTCTCATGCTTTCATGGTAAATGCACTATCCACTGATCCATCCCTGCCCTGCCATTAAGGGTCTAAAGCATTTTTGCTTCTATCTTTCTTCTTACAAAACATTTAATTTTTTTTAAAGATTTATTTATTATGTATACAGTATTCTGTCTGCAGGTATATCTGCAGGCCAGAAGAGGGCACCAGATTTCATTATGGATGGTTGTGAGCCACCATGTGGTTGCTGGGAATTGAACTCATGACCTCTGGAAGAGCAGCCAGTGCTCTTAACCGCTGAGCCATCTCTCCAGCCCAAAACATTTAATTTTTTAAACTGCTTCATTTGCCTCCTGGCTTTCTCCATAGACGAAGGCCTTGTCTGTGGATACTGGCTACAAAGCACACCCCAAGATTTCCTTTCCATCTCTGTGTTTGCTGTTGAGGCTCTGTTATGAATTGCAAAGAGAAAATTGATAGTGTAGGGCTGCCTTTGACTCCTGCTATTCAAACACCAAGGTATTACGTCTTATTCTATGTCAATTCAGACACCTACTCCATGTTGCCCCAGCAAGGAACACTTTGGGTTACAAGACACAAATCCAAGCCATTAGAAGTCTAATCAGCAGGTGTTGGTGTTCCTTTAAACCATTTATTAATAATTCTAAAGACCTAGTCAACCCATCTGAGGAACATTAGAAATAGTACCAAAATGAAGACATTCTCAGGTTCAAGTTCTTGGGGCAATTAATCGGCTGTCCATCCAAATCAGTGTCCACCAAAGGGAATACAGCAGTCAGCAGCAGCCCAGTAGTCATCTGGCTATCCTGAGGGCAATTGCCAAACTTCATCTCTCTGGTCTGCTTGAGTTTGTTGATCCTTCAAGGAGCATGTGCTGTGCCATGCACCTCTTATGCCCTCTGGAGCTTGCCGTCTTGGGGCAGGTGCTGTACTTGCATGGCCTAGGATCTGACTGTCACCTCACACTCATTTGAAGCTACAGTCTCCTCCGTCTGTTGACTTAAGTGCAGGCCATTGGTGCACCCTCGCTTGGGATCGTGGCCTCTTCTGTCTGTTCGTCCCTGCCAAATCCATGGGGCAAGTGTTGCCCTTTGAGGGACTCCATCTTGGGCAGAGGCTTTTCACCTGGGCTCCACTCAACCTCGGCTTGTCAAAGTCTTGACAAGTCTAGGCAGCAACCTTTGTCTAGAGTCTTTTGAAATGAAGCAGCACTGAGAAACAATGCCACTAAAAGCCCTCTTGAGTTTCCAGGCCTTCCTTTTTATAAGCGCTCTCTAATTATGCTCCAAGATGTTTTCTCAATTACCAATCTTATGCCCTCCTCCCAAAGCTGGGGAGGAGGTTGACCTCTGTTGAAAAAGACCACACACTCTCCCCACAGTCATTTTTAGGCTGATTTTGTATGCCTCTTTCCTGAGTGTTTTTCAGAAGCACTTGCACAACCCTTACATATTCATTCAACAGTAGGTATCTGCCTTTTTTGTTAAGAAGCATGGTCATAGGTATAGGCTGGTGTTGACGGAGCTGCCCAGTTGAATCCTGGTGTAGCGAGAGTTCCTCTGTGTGTTCACCAGGACCTCCTGTTCTTCACTCTTGACATCTCAAGAAGGCAAAATGGCTACTACAGCCCAAAGTACCATAGCCACACATAGCATATGAACAAAGGGCTGAGACTGACAGGCTCATACTATGCCCTTAGCTGTCTCTTTTATACAAAAGGAGACCCAACCTGTGCCTTCACCAGGCCTCCTAGTAGCCCCTTGGCTAAAACCAATCCAGAGTAACAACCTGCTATGAAGCACAGTGAGACTAAGTACCTATCTACTTGAACAGCCTTTCATGGCCAACTCACAGTCCCAAACAACAGTCATTTTGAATTTCAAATGCCAGCAAAGATGTATGATGTAACTACAGCCCTAAATGATCAAAAGCTGGGTTCACATGTTCAGTTTATCTTCCTTTGAGAGCATAGGTATACTTGACTAATCTTTCTCACAATGCCTGTGAAATCATTTGCTTGGTTTTTCCATGTTTGCCATCAAAAATGAGATTTTCCTTCAGTAAATATAACGATTTCCTAATAGAGGTGCCAAATAATTTCATCAAGTGCTGACTTTAGATTCTCCTCTCTGTTCCTTATTTGAGCACCAGAATCTTCCCCTTCCTGTGTCATTCTAGAAGGTCTGATAGTAAGGTAACAGGAGTCAGTCTCTGTTCAGTTAAGAATGTGATTAATACAAACACTGTAGACAAGCTGCCGGTGTTCTGAACATTAGAATCAGAAATATGCCGACTTCTCTTGTAGGGTGTCTGGTCACTTTTTCTATATCTCCTAATAATAGCTCCCCAATACGACCCGTTGTGTGTGGTAGGATGCTTTTTTTTGTTTGTTTAAATGTTTTTGAGACTTTTTTTTTTTTCTCCTTTCTTTGGCTCTAAGCATTTCCCCTTGGACATCTGTGGTTCTTTGCCACTCTTCCTATGAGAAAACCACAAATCCATCTGAGAAAATGGTAGCTTGCTGAATGTCTGTGCTCTAGCATCAGATCTGATTGATAGTGAACACTTAGTCTGGACATGACACTTCCCATGGACTCACGTTGTATATAAGCTGTTCTGTGGACACAGTTTTCCTTTGTCTATTAGCTGACTTCCCATTCTCTTTTGTAACACTTTTACAGCGAGTATAGTGTGTCAGGATTTGATTCTTGATTGCACTTCTGACATAGCATAAAGGGACTAATTGACAAGCTGTATTTGGTTTTGTGCTACTCGTATCTCTCACACGTGGAAATATATAACAATGTGTTGAAAATCGCTGCTGTCCTGTGACTATTTCAGTCAAAATTTTCTATGACTCTGCTTCACCTTTCAAGATGTCAAAGGAAAGAGGTGGTGAAAAGCTGAAGGCTTAAGGAAAAACCAGGCATGGGAGGGAGGCTTAGAACATTCCAGCTCTGCTAAGGGAAGGGCAGGGGAGCCATGCATAGGGCTGCTGGGCAGAGAGCAGAGAGAAAATGGAACTTTGATGGTCAGGGCCCGAGGGATGAGCATCCTGACGTACGCCCTTATTGTCAGTGAATCAGGGTTCCAACACCAAGGCCTATAGCAGTCACCAAAAGCTGCCAAAGGTAACCACAAGCTCTGGCCAGTCACCGGTGGAGTCAGGGTGGTATAGAGGTCCTATTAGCACATACATATGTGTGAACATTTGTGAAAGCCAGAGGACAGCCATGGCTATCGTTCCTTGGGTGCTGACTACCTTGAGTTTTGAGACAGTCTCTTTACTGGCCTTGAACTCACCAGGCTAGGCAGGAAGCACCAAGGGTCTACCTGTTTTCACCTCCCGAGCACTGGGATTACAAGTTCATCCCACCACGCCTGGGCTGGCTTTTTAATGTGGATTTTGGGGAAATCAAACTCTGGTGGTCCCCGAGCCATCAGCTCAACCCTCTTCGGCTTATGTTACCCAAGGCTCACCTCACTGGAGATTTAAGTTTTTGGTTTTTATGTTTTGGCTTTGATGTTAATATTTTTATGTGTTTTCATTCTTAAAAGTAATTTTATTGAGGTATGATTCATGTGCTGCTGCAGTTTAGATCCAGAATGTTCCTTAAAAGTCTACCCATGTGGAGTAGAAGTTTGGGACACTGTGGCTTCTCTTCACCCACTGCCTGCTAAGAGGCCAATTGCTTTTTAATAGAATTTCCTTCCCTCTGAGCATCATGTCAGAGCCTGCAGGGGGAGGGGGTTAGCCCTGCCTGTCCTGAATTTCCAGGTGGTTGTCTTCCCATGTCTTACTATCTTTTTATTTAACAAGACATGACCCTCTTTGGAGGGTGGAGATTGAGTGGCTGAAAGGCTGGAGAACGAGGTACTGAGGAGGCCTCTACTGTGATGTTCTTTAATGAGTGTTCTCTGTACAGAACACTTGGTAGCTTCTTCCTCTTGACCCACTTCCAGATCAGCAGTGTCTGAATAAAAGAGAATCTCTAAGTATAGCTAAGAGGGCTTATCGGATGCCCAGGGATGCTTATGTCTAACATCTCTTAAACTTTGGAAGGATTAAAGAGTAAAGGGAGCAGCAAGGGACCCGAGAGCTCAGCATACACCCATCAGCATGAATGAGACATAATTTCAAGCCCTCGCTGACACTGGTCATGAAATGGTTTGGAGGTAAAACTCCTCTGCCAGGCTCCTGTGTTTCAACACTTGGTCTTCAGCTGGTGGTGCTGTACTGGGGAATACTGGGAGGAAATAGATTTCTTCCAAGGTGGGAGAAATTTCTTCCTATAAATCTTGAGATTTATAGGCTGACTCCACTTCCTGCCCATTTTCTCCTTCCTTTCTCTCCTTCCCCATCTATCAGATGTCAGCAGGCTCCCACCACCATGCCTTCCCCTTTGAGCTGCTCTGTAACCTCTCAAACAGTGAGCCAAAGGATTTTTCTCCTTTAATGTGCTTTGGCCAGATATTTTATCCCAACAGTGAGAAGCATAATTAATACAGATGACATGCTGAAACCCCTTGTGAAGTTGGAGCTCGGACACTCAGTGAGGAGAAGGACCACAGGGCAGGAGTGGGCAAGCTCTCCTTTGTGAGCTAGCAGGACCTCTGAGCAGAAGAGTGAAGCCTAGAAATTAGAAGTGAGGGATAAAGGAGGCAGGAATTCTAAGAGACTTGGAGGGTATATGTGGACCATTCATAAAACAAAGAAAGGGGCTACATGAGACTTTCCTACAGGAGAAGGAAGTCCAGAATACGAAGGTGGGCTGTAGTGGACAGTGTCAAAACAAGGTCTTGGGAGTGAAGCCCACATACAGCTATGGAGTAAACTATTATATTTTTGCTTCTAAATGGTTTGGTAGGATTCATGTAATACATAATGAAGGTCTGGCAAGAATCCTTGCCTTGAATGTTTTTCACAAATATTTGGGAAGATGAAGGGGTGATGACATGTCTGTAAAGCTAGCACTCAGTGGAGGCAGGAGGATCACTGGTTAGAGGACAGCTTATATTATAGTAGCTATACTATAAGTATATAAGCTATATCATAACATAAGCTCTCACAGTGTAGCAGCTACACTGAAAGACCCTGTCTCAAAACAAGTTATGGAATAATAGGGAGTCTTATTGCCTACACATCTGAATATTTTCATCTTTTGTTTGCTTGTTTGTTTTTTCAGAGAAGGTCCCATGTAGCCCAGGTTGCCACAGACTCGCCGTGTACCCAAGGATGATCTTGAATTTTTGATGCTCCTGAATGCTGGAGATACAGGCATGTGCCTCACTGTTCAGCTTCTGAATTTGTCTTCTTGCCTTGTGGTCTTTCGTAGGAAGATGTCAATGTGTCCTGGCTCTGCACAGAGCAGGGGCCTTCTTTGTTCCCAGTAATGAGAGGAAGTGCTTGAGGATTTGTCCAATGGGCCCTTCTAGACTTACCACCCACACCCTTATTCATCCTTCATACATCACAATTTGCTTTGCATAGGACCAGGAAGAGGGTTCATGTTGGGATCACCTCAGCCTATACTTTACCTCCTCTGCTCATAGGAATAACTCTTTTTGAGATCACTTTCCCTTTTTAGGAAGTTATAGGCCGGCAGGCAAGAAGTCAGAAAAGAGCATGGCAAGGGGAAGGAAGCAGAAAACTTCAATGAGCGGGAGGAGACAGAGGGAGAGAGTCAGGCTGAGAACCTTCCGAGGAATCAGAACACGTGGTTATGTGTGGTGTTGTATTTCCTGGCCTGCCAAGTACCTCTTGCTGTGCCTCTGAATAGAATATGAGGCAGAACAATGAACTGAAATGTACAGGCTTGTGAAAAGAGACTGCTGTCCAGCGGGTGTGTACTCTGAATATTACAGACCTGTGAAAAGAGACTGCTGTCCAGTGGGTGTGTACTCTGAGTATGTCAAGGATTGCCTCAGACCAGAGAAGCCACCTCTGGCCCACATGGGTCCCATCACAGCTGGTTGAAGATGACAAGCCCTGCTGGGCTATGACCTTTGGGTCTGCCTCTGTTTCCAGGGCACTTGTATGACTGTACATTTACCAAGCGCATGCGTCTAAGAGGAAAACGAGGTAGATATTTGATAACTTACTCGCCACAGAGTATATGTTTCAATGGCTTGGTTTAGCCAAGATGGATCTGTAGATCGAAATTAAATTTGCTCAGATACAGGAGTGAGAAATTCCTGACTCCATGTTTGTTAGGAGCCAAGCTGCACCTTTGCTGAGACCGCAGTGTCAGGAATGAGGGCCCCGTGCAATACTATTGACTCTTGATGTGTTCTTGATTTTAGGTAACGGTGCCATCATCCAGTTTTAAGCCAGAGAATCTGGAACGATCCTTCCTCCTGTGTCACCCAGGTGGCCATCCTCCTCCTGCGCTTTTGTTCAGGTGGCACCTGTGTGTAGTCATTACAGCTCCCCTCGCCTGGGTTAAATTCATTCCTTGTCTACTCTAGCTTTACCTGGTTCAAGAAAAACAACAACAACAATAATCTAAATGATGTATGGAGGCAAAATTAATTCAGGGGACCAGGGTGATAGACACAGGCACCTTGGCTGCATGGCAGTGCAGCGTGGGAGATTGGACTCTGGACAGAACAAGTGGGATGCTGACTAACCAAGGAGGAGTAGGTTTCTACGAGCAAGCATCAGGAGTGTGGGGTTCTGGGTAAACACACTCTCGAAGATCCTTGGTGGCAGCAGCCAGGGTGACAAATACTGTGGAAGTTCACACAGCACGGATGTGGGGGGAGGCAGGGGAGGGGACATCCTCACAGTGACTTAGTAAGACTTTTGTTCGAACTAGATTCCACAAGCATAGGGAAGGCAGTCCAAGGATGAGCCTGGTGAAATGGAAGACACAGAATCTTTTTTTTTTTTTTTTTACATTTTTTTTTTTTTTACACAGTAGCTCACAACCAACTGTAATGTGATCTGATGCCCTCCTCTGATGTGTGTGTGTGACAGCCTAGCTCTGCCAAGACAAGGTAGGCAAGTCCTTCATAATTTCTGCTTTATAAATAATATCTGTCAGAGATACTGGGCTAAAAAGCTGAAGATAGATGCTCCAATGCAGTGAGAGAAATTGGGGACTGTCCAGGTAGCCAGTTGTCTGTCATTTCTTAGTTTTGGAAGCTGCTGGCTTTGTACTTCCTGTATATTCAGGTATATTTATACTTCTCAGGTCTCTGATGTGGTTGAAGACTACATAGTTGTAGTCTCACAGTTAAATTTCAAGTTGTTTAGAAATTAAAAGGATGTTCTAGGTCTAAGAAGATGTTTTTAAGTTGGTAATGCCAGTTAGGGTGGAAACTAAGTTAAGTATAGAACTTTAACTCATCGAGATAGATAGATAATAGAATATTAATATCAGTTGCCAAATATGTATGGACTGAACAGTGGGAATATATGTTATACCTTATAATTTTCATAATTATGCCCAACAATAACAATTATTCTTATTGTTTTCTATGTAGGTATTGTATTTATTGTTATAAGAAAAAGAGCCTTTTATTGGAATAAAAGGGGGAGCTGTTGCGGGGGAGGGGAATATACACCTTAAATTAAAAAAGAAAAAAGCAGATAGGAGGGTGAGGGGGAAGATGGTAGGAGGATGGGACCGGGAGGGGGAAGGGGGAAGGGACTGTGATTGAGATGTAACTTGAAGAAATAAGTTGCTGGGAATTGAACTCGGAATCTCTGGAAGAGCAGGTGCAGGTACTCTTAACTGCTGAGCCACCTCTCCAGTCCTGCTTTCAAGTTTTATCCTTTTTCAGACAGCATTCTGTCTACAGTTGAAGCAAGGGATTTTTCTTGCCAAGTGACAGGGTTGCCACCAATTCAGCCATCTACAATTGCAGATTCTTTGATGCTCATCATGTACTTGGAGTAGAATGGGGAGTACTGTAAGGAGCTTACATGTCTCAATACCAAAAAATCTTAAGAAAACATCTTTGAATGCTATATTCTACACATCTCTTGAGATTTTTGAAGACCACCTGTCTATCTCCCGTATATTTGGATAAGCAAATGTTGCTTGTCTCTTAGCAACTTGATTTCTGATTTACTTAGAAAACATCTGTGATAAACTACACTTGTAACTAACAAAATAACATGTTTGAATGACTATTAGTTTGCATTTCTGAATTATCTTAAACAGTTTGTGATGGTTGCTATCAAAAGGTCAAAACTTCACATTGCATTTTAAGTTACCTAGTTACAATACCTTAAAAAGAGTTAACCTTAATTTTGTATCAATATACAAAGATCAATACTGATGTAGCTAAATATAATCTTAATTTGTATCAATATACAAAAATATAAAAGCATATTCAATAATGTATCCTTTTTTCTTTATCATTTCTATATTATGTCTATATGACTTTTTTTCAAGTCTTTCCCCCCCTTACATAGGAGAGAAAGGATAGACAAAGGAAAAAGAGAGAACTCCCTGGGTCTAACCTCCAAAATCTATTTAACAAGACCATTTAACAACTTGTAGCCAATCTCCTTAAATAGCAACAAACATTTATAACTCATCAAATGACCAAGGAGGGAAGAATCACCCACACCACCTTCTGGGAATGGGATGCCACTCTCTTAAAATAGCCATCAGAAATAATGAAATCATGCAATTTGCAGCCAAATGGATGGAACTAGAGAAACTCATCCTGAGTGAGCTAACCTGGACTCAGAAGGATGCACATGGCATCTATTCACTTATAATTGGATTTTAGCCATATAGTACAGGATTTCTATACTACAACCAATGCACCAAAGAGAACAGCAACATATACTTTGTTACCTGTCAATGAAACACTTTGCCCTAGTGGTGCTGCCTTGTAGGCCCCCAGTGTATGAGGAGGCTATTGGCCCTCATATGACTGCTGAACTGGGACTGGGACTATTATATAGGGAACACTCCACTCTGGAGGAGTGGGATGGAAGGGATAGGGGGTAGAGGGTGGGAGGGCAGGACTGGGAGGGGTGGAAAGAGGGCATTGTGATGGAAATCTAACCTGAAGTAGTAAATAAACATTTTTTTTTTTAAAAGAGGAAATTAAAAAAAAGAAAAAAAATTATTTCCTGCTGATTTGGGATGTAGGAAACCTGTTTGGGGGGCCAAATAAGAATGGAAAAATGGTTAAGCAAGTTAATAGAAACATTAGATGTTCAGTCCTTTTGTGCTCAGCTATTTAAAGAATGTCCTAAGAAGTTTGTAGTCAAAGGCTGAACTTCAGGGCTTTACTGAAGTCCTGGCTGGAACAGTCTGTGGGGCTGAACCATCTTAGTTAGTCATTTTGGGTTGTTCTTGTTGTAGATTTTTAAGGAAACAGCTATTGAAGAAGTCTGTGGGGCTGAATCCTCTAGGCTACTTGTGTTCTTTGGTAAGATGCAGAATCTTTTTGTGCACTGTGTGAAGGTTGTCTTTGTATGTTCAACTGTTATACTGGGTATTATCTGGACTTTGGTTTTGCTATTCTAATTTCTCAGCAACTGCACCATATTTTGTAAACACTCCCCCCAACACCTTCTGATTGGTTTATTAAAGAGCAGCCAATAGGTGAGGCAGGAGAGGATTGACAGGTCTTTCTGGCAGAGATTGGCACTCTGGGAAGGAATCTGAGTTGGGGATTCGCTAACTAGACATAGAGGAAGGAATAGTGCTGGGGCTAAGACTGAGAGGTCACAGGTCACGTGGCAGAACATAGATTAATATAAGTGGGACAATTTAAGTTAAGAGCTAGTTGGGGAACAAGCCTAAGCTAAGGCGAAGCTTTCATAATTAATAAAGAGTCTCCCTGTCACAGTATTCGGGAGCTGGCACTCCAAAGAAAGTCCTGATATACATGCCTACAGTGCTAGTGGACTGCAGTCAGGAGGATCCCTTGAAGGACAGGGAGTCACTCTTGAAGAATCAGTAAGCTTCAGGTTCAGTGATACTTGCCCCCAAAACTAAGGTGGAGAGCTATAGAGGACAACACTTGATGCCAACCTCTGTCTTCTGCAAACATGCCTCACATGAACACATATACATGAACACATATACATGCACCCACCTCTGCCCCCAAGTCTCCTCTCAAGTCCTCAAGGATGCTTTTATTGATCTTCCCATGTGTTGCCGTCTACTCTGTATGGATTTCCAGATGAATGTTTCTGGGATTCTGCCTCAGAGCTTTGATGCCTACGTATGTCAAGATGTCAAATGTGCTGTACAGCAGTCAGTCAAGACTAACCAGACCAGTCCTGAGTGTAGACAGTGGTCTGCACCATCAGCAGTCTACCCTGCTGGAAGAGGGTATGTTGCTTTACACATATCAGAATTATAACTGACTTCAAGAATCAAACTTCTGAGTGTCCCCCAGGGTGCTTTGGGGCTCCAGTAGAGTCTACAGGGCATACCTGGGTTTAGGAAAGTGAGAAAGCCTGGGATGAGACCCAAGGTATCCCATACCTGCGTGCTGGAGCTGATATGAAAACCTGGCTGTCATTAAAGGGTGGGCTGTGCGGTGCTTCAGGGGCCTCAGGGCCATGGTTGCAGACATGGAAGAGTGGGAACCCCTAGGAGGTGGAATGAGGGCAAAGGTGAAACAGGGATGACGTCCTCGGAAGAGATACAAATGTAGGCCTTTGTCAAGGAGGAATTGGAAGTGCCCTTCCCAAGGTCAGTGTCCAGTCTCAAGAACCAGGGAAGCACACAGCAGAGGCCTGGTTGGCTACAGTTGGAGGCATGGCACACTTAGGTTACTGTGAATGAAGGCAGTGGGGTGGGCTTCGGGTGTGAGCATCATATGAGGCATGGTTTCAGTGCGGCTAAGGAGGAGTTGGGGAAGGAGGGGAGGCTCCTGGGGATCTTCTTTACTTTTCTGGTGGCCATGACCAAACACTCCCTAAGAAGGAACTGAAAAAACTCTAGGGTGATGAAAATGCCACACTTGGTCTGTCATGGTCTCTCTCTCTCAACAGAGAACATCTCCTCTGAAGCTAGGCCATCTTTGTATCCCTCCTTGGCCACTGTCAGAGCCTCCTGTTCTGTGCTGTCTCCCTCCCTCCTGCCTCACAGAGCAGCTGGGCTTACCATAAGAACATTCCAGAGCAAGTTCAGAACCCTCTGAGCCTTTACTGGTCACAGAGGCTTCTTGATTGGCTGTCCTGGCCCATCTTTCTAGCCTCCTCTTCTCCATACTTGTTTACTCACACCTGGCCTGACCCCCCTGCTCAACACACCTCAGGGCCTTTGCACACCTCAAATCCTTGGGGACATTTGTCTTCTCCCCAATTTTTTCTACAATTTCATTTAGTTTGCACAGTCTCTACAATACTTGGGCTATGGGCTTGGAAAATGACTCAGCTGGTGAAGCACTTTCCTAGGACACATGAGGGCCCAAGTTTGACCCTTAGAGCCCATTTTTTTTTAAAGCCATATGTGGTGATAACTAACTGTGCTAGGAAGTAGAGACAGGTGGATGGACACCTAGGGCTAGTGGCTGCCTACCCTAGCCAACTTCTGATTTCGGTGAGTTCCAAGCCAGTGAGAGATCTGTCTCAAAAAACGAAACAAAACAACAACCAAACAAACAAAAACTACACCCACAATTGTCCTCTGGTCTCCATACACATGCTCAAACACACACACACACACAAACAAACATGCACACAAAAGAAATAAATAAAAATAAAATACTTGCATTAGTCATCAATATTTAAGAAGCTGGCAAATTTACATAACATCCAGATAATGGGCATAATTTGGAAAGTACGGAGAGATTAGAGGCCCTCCCTGTTTGTACTCAGGAACAGCCACTTGCTGAGTCCCTTCAGTGGTTCATTGTGCTGCCTTGGACTCTGGTTAAGTCTGGGTTTACAGGATGAGGAAGAGGGGAAGGCGAGGTGTTACTAGCTTCCTTGGTGCCACTGTGTCAAGAAGAGGAAAGGATCCCTGGCCTTTAGTTGCCAGTTGTTCCCACTGGCAACAGCCTTGTATTCCTCTGATTTCCCAGCTATGGAGCCCTCTGTGACAGTCCAGCTCCCTAGTGATTACACCCTAAATGGTAAGGAAGTGTGTCTGTTGGCAAAGTATATACTTCACACATCTTAGAAGCTTTACAATGTCCTAAAGCATTGCTTTTGCCAACTCTCGGTCCTATGGTGTCATTGGCTAAATTCAGACAAACACATCTTAGACTTGTCAGCCAAAAGTCCAGCGAACAGAGCTAATTAAAGGATATAAGACAATTTGAGTCAGCTCCCAGCATCTCCAATGAGGAGACTTTGTGATCAAGAAACAGGGACACTGTTACAGACAGCTCCTGTCTTTGTGACAGTTTCGCTTAACTATTCACCCACTTCATGATGGTGAAACTCTCCTGCCAATACTGAACTTGGATCATCTCCTGGGCTGCTGATGTGTTGTCTGAATCTCCTCTGTGGCCATGACAGGCAGGTGCTGGGAGCTGCCGCTTCCAGTCAACCTCTTATCATAATGGGCAAGCAGTCCGTATCTACAGTGTGCTCTGATGCAGGATATGTCAGATGTATTTTTTGACTTGCCATATTTCGTTTAGAGTGGGGTTTTCATGGCTATATAACCCACTGTCAGTCAAGGAGCCTCTGTGGATCCCCCTTTGTAGGGGATATGTAAGGGCTTCAGAAATGCAGACTCTTAATATGGGCTTACAAAGTCAGCTTCAAGCCTTGTACCTGTGGGAAACACCTGGCAGTGCATGTGGTCCTGGTCAACAGGTTTACCATGGGAGGAGGGCATCATGCTGACCAATAAGAAGACAGCCTGATGCATGATTAAGAGGCAGACATATAAAGGAAGGACCAGAAATTCAGGAGAGAGGGGCTTTTTGTTTGGCATTGTTTCTCAATGCTGCCTCATTTCGAAAGACTCTAGTTTCTGAGACTTGCTGAAGATTGAGGCCTAGGTGGGAGGGGCCCAGGAAAGCTGAGAAAAGTCACAGAAAGTGGCACCTGCCACAGCAACTGCAGGATGGCAGAAGAGGCACTGCATAGGACCTGTTCCGAGAAGGTTCATGAGAACCAAGTGGATATACGCTAGCTGCTGGTGCTCTGAGCTGGATAGACAGAAAAGGCCCAACCTCAAGTGGAGGTGTGCCAGAGGTCTGTGAATTGACCAGCAGATGGAGAGGAGATCTTTGCCTTGAGTGGGACCAATCCTGAGGCGGCAAGTTTGGACAGCCAGCACCTGGGCCATCAGTGGTGTGTGGCAGCCTCAGCACCAAGGCCAAGGCTGCATGTGGCACCAAACCTGCCAAGAGGAGGTTTGGAAAAACCTGACAGACTTAAGCTGGGTGTGGTGGCACACGCCTTTAATCCCAGTACTCTGGAGGCAGAGGCAGGTGGATCTCTGTGAGTTCAAGGCTAACCTGGTCTACAAAGTGCGTCCAGGATAGCCAGGGATACACAGAGAAACCTGTCTTGAAGGCCAACCCCAAGTGGAAGTAAGGCTGCCATAGCAATGCCAGAGCCAGGTGACCACTGAGTGACTGTTGATTGTGATGTTCCTGCAGACAGACTGCTGACCAGTCACCCTCAAAGAACCTGCCCCTGAGGATTGTCTTGATCTGGGTATCCTTTCTAAAGTGTTAGGGTTGGTTGGTTGGTAGGTGTTTATAGATTTTAATGAATATAGTTTAAAAGTTACATTTACACCCCCTCACCCTGTACTTGTGTTATTTTGTTCTGAGCCTTCCTCCTTCATGCCTGGGTTCAGTGTGTGCAGCTTTGCCTTTGAGAAACCTTGGGCAGGTGTAATCAGTAACCTCTGTGGATAGATTTAGAAACAACAAAAGACCCATTAATCACCCATTTTATTTGTTACTTATTTTGCCTCAGACGCTTGAGCAACTAAAAGAGAGGGAAACTAGTAACAGATCAGAGCTGTAACATTCCTTCTCCTTGAGTTTCTTTAACATTTATGTATCACACCTCTTTTCCATCTCCCCACCTATCTCACTAAACAGTTCTGAGTTTAAGCCCAAACCTTGAGACCTGAAGAGTTCAAATTAGAAGCGTGGATTTATGTCATTGATTTATTTTGTTGGGCTATTTAGTGTATGTGCTGGAAATATGATGAATTAGGTTTGTGGGCATAATAGCACACCCCCAAATGAGAGAAAAGAATTTTGTGCTAAGCAACTTAATGGTTGTTGGGCTGCTCAACATGGTACTTTTCCTACAGCAGAAGTAAGACATGTGTGCATGGCCTGTTGAAGGCACCGTTGAGTGACAGAAATCTCAGCCAGCCAGTGGGCAGCTTTGACAAGCACACCTGTATAACAACTTGGTGGTCACATTATCTGTTGCTTGTTGATGTGAGTCTTCTTTGCCCCATGAGCTCACAGGGGCTTCCTGTACCTTTTCTTCTTCCATGAGTAGTTCTGTTTATTGAGCATCCTGAGGACAGCGGTGAGACAGTGACCCTGTAGGGCAGTCTGATTCAGCAAAGATGATGCTATGTGCCCTCTTGAAGCTACGTGTCTAACATGTGTGTTGAGAATTACATGTGCATGAGCCACAATAGCTGGTTGACTTCTAGAGAAGCTGGGAAGCCTGAGATCAGGGTATCTAGCATGGCTGAGTTGTAGTGAGGGCCTTCCCTCTCCCTTTTTCCTTACACAGCCTTCCTTTAGTGAACACAGACTCAGAGTCAGGGTAAGGTCTGGAGTTTCATTCTTTTTGCTTTTAAAAGACACAAATCCTATCAGGAAGGTCCCATGGCCTCATCCAACCCTAATGATCACATAGGGCTTCCAGATATGAATGGGGAGGCACATTCAGTCCACTGCACAGGAAGTGGGGTAATGAGACTAAAGAGCCCCTCTTGGGCTCCTGGTTCACACAGAGAAAGATCCAGCCACAAATATATCAGTTATAAAACAGAAAGAACTACAGGCAAATGCCCAGAGAATTGTGGAGAGAATGAAGCTCTTATGTGTACGTGTTTGCACACACATATTTCATATACACATGTGCACATTTGCACATGCAGAGGCTGGAGATCAATGGTGGTCAAGTCTTAATTACTCTTCACTCTGTGTTTTGTGATATCTTCTCTCACTGAGCCTGGAGCTCACCAGGTGGATAGGCTCATTTGCCAGAGAGATCCCAGGATCTACCTTTCCCCATCCACACACCCCTGCTCTCAGTGGTAGCATTACAGGTGTGCTTAGATTTTAAGTTGGTGCTGGGGTCCAAACTCAGTTTCTCATGCTTGTGTGACAGGTACTTTATTGACTGAGCCTTCTCAGTCACATGAATAAAGCTTTAATGAGTCACAGTTGAGTTGAGGATCCTAGAGAGCATGTCACATTCAGGAAATGGCACCCAACCAAGCAATGGTGGTGGTGGCCACTGACTTTTCAGCCATGTTTGCTGATGCCATTGAACAGTTTTCTTTCCTCTGTGGCTACCATACCTGGGCTCACTCACTCCTGCAGTCATTCTACAGAGTAAACACAGACTTAACAACACCCCCTCTTGCTTTCCTTGGAAATAAAGCACAAATGAGTTTCCCAATGATAAGAGAGGACTGAGCTTCCTGACCTGGTGTAACAGCCAAGTTCATCCCTTTCCACTGTATCCCAACCAGTGTTTGAGACATGTCCTCCTGCTGCCTAGAAGACACTATGGAACAGCTAGAGAAAGACAGGGGTGGAAGGACATGCTGCCAAAGGGGGCTTTAGGGTGTGAGAGAAAGTGGCACTTCTCCCTCTCCAGGGGAAGCACAGACAGCCCTTGGGGAATCTGGTCCTGCTGAGATCTAGTTCCTTTCTATAAAGGCACCAGGCATGCAGCCTAGAGAGATGATGAGGTACTTCCACATCCCCAAAGCTCTGCCCCATTGGGAACTGCAGCTAAGGAGGGAAGACAGGCTTAATCAGCTACAGTTCTCCCCTTTTCCTATCTCTGTTCCCCTCCCGCACACCCCATCCTACCCCTTGTTTGACCCTTCCCTCATCCACCATGGTCCCCTTTTCCTTTCCTGTTCCATATTCCATTTCTGTCTCTCCTCCCGCCTTACTGTCTCTCTTCCACAGGTCCCTGTTTAGTGTCATCACCAACCTGCCCCTCATACATAACTACAAATTAATGTCCTGGACCCACATGCAAAAGAGTCCAAGTCTGGCTTATTTTATGTGACATAATAATTTCCAGCCCCATCTGTTTTCCTGCACGTGCTGTGTGTGATTCATTTTTCTTTCCAGTTGAATAAAATGTCATTGTGTGTGTACCGCATTTTCTTTATCTGTTAACCTATTGATGGAGGTCTAGATTGGTTCTATTTCTTAGCCATTGTGAAGAGTGTATCAGTAAACATGGATATATGGTAGGACTCAGGGTCCTTGGAGTATATGCTCAGGGGCCTGCCACCTTTTCATAGAGAGGTTTGCCTCCATGTCCCTTTGAGCAAGTCAGTGAACCCCATGGGTTTTGGTTTGCATACTGTACAGTTTTCCGTCAACTGGACACAAGCTGAAGTCATCTGAGAGGAGGGAGCCTCAATTAAGAAAATGCTGCCATAAGACCAGGCTGTAGGCAACTCTGTAGAACAGTGGTTCTCAGCCTTCTTAATGCTGCCACCACAGTTCCTCATGTTGTGGTGCCCCTAGCCATAAGATTATTTCACTGATAATTCATAACTTATTTTGCTACTGTTATGAATCGTAAATATCTGATATGTAGGATACCTGATATCCTACCTGAAAGGGATTTTGACCTACAGGTTGAGAACAACCTCCAATCATTAATTAGTGATTGATGGGAGAGGGCCCAGTCCATTGTGAGTGGAGCCATTCCTGGGCTGGTGGTCCTGGATTCCATAAGAAACCAGGCTGAGCAAGCCCATAGGGAGCAAGGCGGCAAGCAACACTCCTCCATGGCCTCTGCATCAACTCCTGCCTCCAGGTTCCTGCCCTGCTTCAGCTCCTGTCCTGACTTCCCTCAGTGATGGACTGTTACCTGGAAGTGTGAGCTGAAAGAAGCTTTCCTTCCCAACTTGCCTTTTGTTTATAGTGTTTCATCACAGCAATAGGAACCCTAATGAGAAGGGTTGAATCTGAAATGTTCTCGGCCCTCTTCAGGCCTGTGTGTTCAAATATTCGCTTCACAGCTGATGCTGACATGTGGGAAAGCTGTGGAACTTTTAGAAGGCAGGGCCTCAAAGGAGGAAGTGGCCACTTGCAGCGGAGTACTGAGGTTATATTCCCATTTCCATGTCCCATTTGAATTGCTCTGCTTCCTGGGATACCAAGATGTTAGCCAGCACTGCCTGCTGCCACCATGAAGCTGTCCACCACCCTGTCCTCTCAGCCATGATGGACTGTGTCCTGTCAATCATGAAAGAAAAAAAAAATCAACCCTTCTTCTTTTAAGAAGTGCTTCTGAACAGCTCAGTCACAGCAAGGATTTGAAAGTAGCTAATACACTGGATGATGATTTGGGTAAGTGTCTGTCCCTTAAATGCCTATGTCTTAAGATCCTCAGATATCTCCTGGAAAGTGGAAGAACTTTGAGGAGGTATGGCCTATTGGAAAGTTAGGACATTGGGAACACACTCTTGAAGTGGATACTCGAACCCCAGGCTCCCCACCCCTGCTTCTGCTTCCTAGCTACATGAGATGACCAGCTCCTTTGGCCTCATATTCCTGCCATGCTATGCTCAGGCTGCCTTAGGTCCAAAAAAGGCCAAATGACTCTGCACTGTATCTTCTGAAAGTGTCAGCCAAAACAAACCATACCATTTATTAAGTTGATTGTCCTAGGTATTCTGTCTCAGTAACTCAAAACCAACAGCCAGATCCTGTTTTCCACGTGTGCAGAAGGAAAACCCAGAATTAGATCATTCTTAAGCCCTCAGTGAGAAGAGAGCACAAGCATCTACTCGGGCCTTTCTGCTCACGGCAGATCCCATGGAAAGCAAATTAAAGGAAGTGGGAAGGAGAGACAGCACGTATTGAGTTTCTCATTAGCCCCACTGCCTGGTTCTCATTAGTGAGCCTTCTGGGTTATGGACACAAGGGCCAGGGCTTATTTTCATGGCTGAATAGCACATGTGAAATGTAGGTAATTTCTAATCCGTACTATATGAGCTTCTCACTCTGCTATCTCACAAAGAGATGGGCAGGACTCAAGGAAAACCCCACTAGAATGACGGGCTAATCCTTGCGGGAGGGAGAAGATTGCCATTATGCATAAGCTTTTGCTCTCTGCTTAATTAATCTCTAAAACTTTCAGGCCTTAATGAGAATAATTAGACTTGACAGTACCGAGCTTAATGCACAACTACAGAAAACAAACACCATGTTCAGTTTATAAGCTTCTTGAAGCTTGCTGAAAGACAGGCTAATGTTATTTACAGCAGTCCCCATGAGGGGCCAGACAAGGCTAAGACTGGAAATGTGGCTGTCGCTCCCTGAGAATGGTGTCTCTAAGGAACAGGATTCTATAGCCTCCCCCCCTTTTGTGGCTTTTCCTCCATAACAAACCATGGTCTAGACAGGACCTGGCTGGAAATCCCCATGTTGCTGCCCCAGCCGCACCTCATTTATCATCACTGTGAATGCAAGACTCACTGTAACCTCCAGGCCTCTCCTGTTCATTATGAACTAAGGGAGCCAGAGAGTTACTGCACACTTGCTGTGCTCGACTATGTCTGTCAGGTTCTGGAAATACCTCATGTTCAAAAAAAGTATTCATTTGTCAACAGAGGGATAATGTTAAAACCTTAAAGACCAATCAGAGGCATTAGGCAGGGATGTGGCCTGGGAGAGGTGGCAGCTTTGCCTCCACACTGTTGCTTTGATTTGTGAGCCTCATGCCAGCCTCTGCCATCTCCAAGAAAAAGTTTAAATCTCCTTTTGAAATGAATGGGCTTACCCTTCCCAGATAGAGGGTCTAGAAGCATCTCTCTGGTACTCTGAGATGACCAAGTGTATTTGTCTGCATGCGTGGGAGACTTCAGAATGAGGGATCCAACAACCAGGCAGATTTGGGCAGTTTCTTGCAAGAGACACATGGAGATGTCTATTCGGAGAAATAAAAGAAATCTTACCAGGCCTGCTGGGATGACATACAGATTGCTGAGAGTGTGGATGGGAGCAGAATATGACAGTACATGCCTGCCTTCCATCCTAACACTTGGGAAGTCAAGGAAAGAGGATCATTGAATTTAAGGCCAGCTTGAGCCACCCAGTAAGAAACAGCCTGTCTCAAAAGATAAATAAATGAAAAGTGAGTTTGGATATCTGCACTCAATTAATTGGCGGTAATTAATGCCATTGATAAGATGTTGGCGAATGTCACCACCTAAACTATCCTTGAGGTTTTATTAAGTTCCATTTGTAGAGAAGTGCTTAGAGACAAAAATTAGCAAGCATACAGAATGACAATACCCTGTGCTTCTGAGGTCCAGAGTTTGGGGTCGTTGCAGCTCTAAGTAGTTGAAAGCTAACATGCCACCCTGTTAAAACCAAAAATCAGCACACACACTCACATTCACAGACACACACACAGACACACACACACACACACACACACACACACACACACACACACACTCACACACCAGTGGAGAACAGGAATTTTGTGACCCTGTATATGGTGAGAGGTTAGAGAGCTTTTTTTTTTTTTTCATTTTCAATCAAGGATCTGAAACGGACTTCAAAGGACACTCAAGTTGACAGTTTATTTCCTCCTTAAGGAAGACAGAAGATGAATGAGCTCAAAGTCAGATCATTCTCAAAATAATTGCAGCCCTGACATATCTAAATGAGTTTGTAAAAGAAAATACAGTAGCAATTGATCTTATCAATTAGAGATGTTCCAGGATTGTAATACTCACTTATCCACTGATTGCCCACAGCTATAAAAATAAAATAAAATAAAATAAGATAAAAGGCACAACAATAAGATAAAATAAAAATTAACCATTTCTTCGTGGGGAATACAATTTCTCTTATTCCCTAACATGGAAAGTCAGTAATAAAAAAATTCCTGGTTGTTCCCTTTTGTCCCCAAAGTAGGAGCTTGCTCAGAACAGCGTCCTTTTACCTGCAGAGTTACAAGCATACATGGATTATGGGATGCCTTACATGGTGTAGTGGCTTGTCACAATCAACTGAACACAGAGCTGGACAAATACACGAAATGTGATACAAGGAAATGGGAGCCTTGTGGCTTTTTAATAAGGTGGGCATCTCATTAACCTCTGGGGAGTGGTGGCAGCCTGGCTATAAGTGTCGTTCTGCCCCCATTCCTCCCAATCCTATTTTCACTCACAACCACATAGCATGTGACTTAGGCTCTGATAGAACAGCTGAAGATACATTGCTGAGTGACAGACACCTGGAGGCAGGGACCCTCTGTCACAGCCCAGGCCTATGCCACAGTAGGTGGATCTTCAATTGGTTTATGTAAATGTTCAATGTTGTTGCAGAAGAGAAAGACTGCAGGGGAGAAAGAAAAGAGAAAGGGTTGTGAGGCGACAGAAATAATTTTCTGGAAAGGACCCCTGATATAACCACAATAGTGTGTGTGAATATGTGTGTGTGGGTGTGTGAATGTGTCCTCGTGTGTGTGTGTGTGTGGGGGGGGGGTAATGTGGACAGAAGACTTAAAGTGAGAGGTTAAGTCAACTATGACCATCATTCTAAGGCATGTGGGGGCTAAAACCTAAGGCATGTGGGGGCTAAAACCTAGCCTTAGGTTTGTTGATATCAGGAGTCTGTACTTGGCCCCTGCAGAGGCAAGTTTTACATGCTTGCTCTAAGGGCACAGTGGGGCCAGAGGAGGATCAGGTGCAATGTAGAAGAAAACAAGATAGCGGGTCTGATATAATGTGTATGTGTGAGAGGTATGCCCACGTGTAGGCACATGTATGTGGGGCCATGTCCTTTTCTACCCTACTTATTGAGGCAGGGCTTTCACTGAGTCTGGAGCTGGTGTTTTGGCTCGTCTGGTTGGCCTGGGAACTCTAATGATGCCCTTGTCTCTGCACCCAGCACTGGAATTCCAGACTCTTGCCACCTCACCAGGCTTTCTCATGGTGCTGAGGACCGGAACTCAGGTCCTTGAGCTTGTGTAGCAAGCCGTTCCCCAAAAGAGCCATCTTCCGACTCCCCCAGGTTTGATATTAAAAGTGGCTCGAGCTAGCCTTTGCCTCTCAACTTGTCTAGAATCTAGCCAGCTGACTCTCTGTCCTTGTCACTTTTACCCAAACAAAGTAAAAGCAGACACAAATATTTTCTGATGCAAAAGACATTCTAAGGTTTCTATGACTGTAATTTTACTTTAGCAACAAGATTAGATTTATTATGATGTCTTGGATTGACATTAAAGGAAGACCTGGTCAGCCTTTGGGGTATCATCTATCTCTTAGCTACTGTGGCAGGCTGATCACTGGGGTGTGAAGATGTCACCTAGTGGAGGGACACCGGTTCTGACCTCCAAATTAGCTAGGGTGAGAATGTATTTGCAGGAGTTGATGTTCAGGTGCTATGTGCAGGCCATGGAAAAATACAGGCTGAGAGCAAGGCCCCAGTCTACCTCAAGTACTGAGGCGCTCCAGTTAGGGAAAGAGAAGGAATACTCCCAACAGATCAAAACCCAGAGTCTTCTTAAAATGGAAATGAACATTTAAAAAAGGCCGTTCTCAAGGGAGAAATATGCGGTAAATCAGAGCTTTTGAAAGACAGTTGGGGCCTGTGCTGGTTTTCGAATAACTCACCATTTAATAAATGTTCTATTTTTGCCCCCTTAGGGAAATATACAACTGCACATGAAGCCTGTGGGCCAAAATAACTTATACCCCCCATCTCATTTTCATAAGTTTTGTGATAGTGACAGATGATCTGGAGGCTTCTCTTTTGAGGCTGTGTGAGGAGATGAGGTCATTTAATAAAACAGAAATGGTTTCCTTGCACATGTGTGATGGTGAAGCCTTTACTTAGGTAGTTGTTGTTGCTGTGTAAATGGTGTCTCACTATGCAGGCCAGACTGGCCTGGGTCTTGTGAGCCTCCTGCCTCAGCCTCCTGGATGCTGGGATTCACAATTATGTGCCACCAAACCCAGCCTGAGAATGGAATTTTAATTATCTATTCTTTAATTTTCGTTTGTCAGAACTTTATAGAAAGCATGTAAAGTGTGCTATGTTCACTATGTGTGCATTTAGATGTGTGTCTGTATGTGTTCATAAAGCATTTGAAGCTGGAGACTGTGTATCATGAATCCTCCTCCATGTTGGTAGAAAGTACTCCATATGTATTTGAATTAAGTTTATGGGTGTTTTTCGCATTCCAAACCCCATGGCCTTGGGGATACACTCTGTCCATAGTGTATTTTTACAGTGTTGCTTTCTGTCTGGGACATGTCACCTCTTTGTCTTTTTTTTTTTTTTTTTTTAACTTCTGGTGCACAGTAGACCCGGGAGAATAATAGCCGGATGCTTGAACTATTAAACGTGGTTCAGGCTCAAGTTCCTGTGGGCACAGCAAAATTCTGGGGGTGGATATTATGCAACCAGATGGCCAGCACTGTCCCATTCTGCTGGGTCTTGACAGACAGACATCCCCATAATATTCAGATGGGATTCCAACTTAACTCGGCTTCAAGGGCTGACAGGATACAGGCTCTGAGGGCCAGTTCAAACACCACATGGAATTTGGGGATGGATGTTTTCTTTGAGTACAGGCCAGCCAAGACTGTGGCCTCACAGAACTCTTCTGCTGGTGTGGAGTGGTGCCATTGAAAGATGATTCATGAGAAGAAATTGCCAAGTTTTTGCCTGGGACTGAATTGGAAAAAAAAATCCTAAACATGCACACAGAAGACACATAGAATGAAATTTCTATCTTTATCTTGGGAATCTACATTTGTTACTCCCCTCACTTGGCTGGCGCATGGCTTAGGCTCTAGCTACAAAGTGCTCATGCTTTGAGATGTTTGGCTCTGCATTAGAGCCGGGTGCATGATTATAGCTAATACTTGCTTTGTGCTCTTCAGTTTATAAAGTGCTGTTCCTACATCTTTTAACTGCTTATTGACTATGAATGTAAATGCCAGCATTAACTGATGAGACAATGGTATCTCTGCAAGTGGCACATGGGCAATGCACACACGAGCCACTTACCTCAGGCCCTCTAGGTGATGTTACAGGTAGTTGCCTTCCCATAGTTGTCCTCCAACACCAACTGGCTGTCCTACAATTCCATGCTGATGACAATGAACTACAGTCAGCTTCCATCTCACAGGTTCAGCAGCCATGTTCCAAACAGCACCTTTGTCTTGACATGATGACAATTTTGGAGGCTCCCCCAGCTCTAAGCAACTCAGTAAGTCACAAGAGTGGTTCATGTAGCCCAAGAAAGAGCTATTCCCACTGTTCCTGTTTTGTTTTATTTGTTTGTTTGTGTGCATGTGTATGTGTACATGTGTGGAGGTCCGAGACAACTTGCAGGACTCAGTCCTGTCCTTCCATTATGATACTCCGGGGGATTGAATTTGAGTCTTCAGGTGTAGTTTCAAGTACCTTTTACACAATGAGCCATCTCTCTCGCTCTCTCACTGATATTATGTAATTATGAAGCATGCAAATTAATAACCAGATGAAGAGTGAAGTCTTGGGGACTGGAGGGTTGGTGGCAAGCTCTTCATGGAGTCCAAGAATGTTTTCAATACAAGGATGCATGCCACAGCCAGGAACCCATCTGAGCCTCCATGTTTCGGGACTTTGTATCAAGGTTTCATTCTGTAGGCATAATTGATTTCATCACAGGTTATTAGAGCTGAATTCCACCTCCAGGCTCTCTCCCCTCTCAGGACATTGAGAGGCAGGCATTAAATTCTAAACTTCTAAACCTGTGGTTGGTTGTGTGTGTGTGTGTGTGTGTGTGTGTGTGTGTGTGTGTGTGTGTGAAGGAGTATTCCCTGATGCTGGCTGATAGCTCAGTATAACGAGTCACGTCATTAGGATATGCTTAGCTATGGCAGAAAGGGGTTTGTTATGAACAACAAAAGACATTAGACATGTGTCACTCTGAAAGATCCGAGAGTTTGAAGCTCTGTTCTAGGAACTGGAGATAAAGAGCAGAAATATTCTGTTATATTACATTGCCCTGTAGTAGATAGACTGTAAGCACAGTCAGTGCCTTTCTCCCTTGTAAATACAAGCTGCTGGGTCAGGAGGTGGACCTCTCCCCCGTCTCTTAAATATGACTTTTGTTTTGACCAATGAAAGTGACATTCTAATATCTATGTCCAAAACTTAAAGGAAATAGAGGCAGCCAAGTTTCTAGAGTGCATCAGTTAGGTGATTGGGTGACCAGACTCCAGGTCCTGACCTAAGTGAGCGTCCATTGGAGATGGCTGTCCCCTGGAGCAGAAGAGCCTCCTGGCTGACTGAAGCACCTCCTAGCTTCAGGACAAGTAATAAAAGGCTGTAGTTCAGAACAGTTTATTACATGCTGCAGATAGCTCCCTGACAAGTTCGTATCTGGGTGACAAAACCTTGCAAAATAATCTCGGACACATCTCAGTTATGCAGAATTCTTTTATGTACAGAAGAATGTTAAAGTCAGATTCAATATTTAAAAAACAAATCAAGAGGCACATATCCGCTATTAAAAATTGCAATATTGGACTCGACTCACTTGGGCAGTGGTTCCCTAGGTTTTTTTCTGTGTGTCTTCCTGTCACAGTCTTCTGAGCCCTCTGCTTTGCTTATTTTGTGAGTCTAATATGGAGACTGAAAAGTAACAAAATCTCCTTATGGGACAGAGAGATGGCTTAGTGGTTAAGAGCTTGTGCTACTCTTCATGTGTTTCTAATGATAATTGCCATTTTCAGTGCCTATGTAATTTAGGAATTTATATCCAAGAATCTGATGCTATAGTAGTATTTATCAAAACTTTTTAAATAAAAAATTTTTTTAAGGAAGAAATTTAGACTTTCAGTAAATTCAAGAGATGAGAACCTGGTTAACTGTGAAGATCAGAATATGGAGTTATTCAGGGATCCAAGCGTCCATCTTAAATGCTCAGTGTCTGTGTCTCCGGAAGAAGGGAAAGGTCCCCAGAGGAGCTCTTGTGCAACATTTTCCGCCAAGTCTGGAAGCAATCCACAGCACTTCCATTTTCCATCGAGAACTCAGCCATGTAGCCACACCTGGAAGTCACTTACTGGGTAACCCAAGTGCCCAGGGTCATTTTATTATTGTGGAAGCTATATATTCAGCTTCTGTAAATTACTAAAGGAAAAGAAAGACTGGGGTTGGTAGATAATTAAAAAATATGTGTCACAGATGTGTTACAGTTTCCTAAGTCAAAGGCAACTTAGGAAAGTTGTCATTGCAAAATACAATTGATCAAGAGCAGTGGCATTGTAGTAATTACATTGGCTATCAACAAGTATAGCATCAATCCTGTTTGGTGTATGAAGTCTGGGAAGTTTGGTTTAGAAGCCCAAGACATTGTTGTTAAACATACTTCTGAGACCTTCCCTTTTCCTGGTGTCTGTCTTCCACTAAGAACCAAGAATGGCAACATAGATCCCAAAGAGATGTGATTGGCTCATAGCCACAAATATCTCACCTGCTAGTGACTTTAAAATGGCTCTTTGCACAGACATGGGAAGCCATTTCCTCATGTTCCTCTCCCAACAGCCCCATCTCACCCACACACTTTCAGCAGTGTTAACTCGTGAAGGAAAACTCACACCTCCTCTTGTTATTTTGTGTTACTCATGAATCGATACATATCAAATGGACGCATTGGATTCAGTGGTGTACATTTAAATGTTTAAATATGAGGAGTGTTCAAAGGATGCCATTTCACTTAGCAGACAGTGCTAACATCAGTTTTTGAAATGCTCCCCATCTTCACAATGCAGCCAAAGCTTTATTTATCACCACATTTGCATGTGGTGATGGAATCTTGAGCTAGCCAAACTCATCTAAAAGCAAACTCATTTAGTGCAAAATGGCTTTAAATGTGACTGCTTTAAAATGGACCACCCTGTTTAAATGATTCTCAGGATGTAATTAGAAGAAACTTGAGTTTCCTGGATGAGAGGGAGAGAGAGGGAGGGAGGAAAGGAGGGAGGGAGGGAGAGAGAGAGAGAGAGAGAGAGAGAGAGAGAGAGAGAGAACAGCAGACTTGTACAATGGTCTTAGGGACATCTTGCTGTCTCATGAATGAACTAAGATTCTGTCATCCCATCTTACCTTCTATTCCAGCCAAAGTGTATGGTAGTAATTGTTACTTGGGAATTATTCATATAAATGATCATTGTCCAAATAAGACCTGGTAGCATTAGGTGGTTGTCAAATATCCTATCATGAACACAATGAAGAACTTCAGGTTGGACAGAGTTATCTCAGCCTGAGCCCTGATACAACCACACTTGGTGCCAGCCATTAAAAATAAAACCCTGCTAAACTTTCAGGACATTCTCACACATTTTTTGAGTATCGCCAAGTTTTCAAGATTTGAGCCAGTTCAGTGGTAGCATCAGCAGACCAACGTCTCCTAGGCAATGAAAGTAGTTACCATGGAAACCCCAGGGCTGCACCCATCAACAGCTTTACCAGTTTGACAGTTCAGAAAGTGACTATTTAGGAATTTCAATTAGGGCAGAAATATACACATCGAGATGAACAAAATGTTTTAAAAGTCTATAGGAAATTAGTTGGATATATGTTTTTCTCTTTAGTCAAAAGGCAGCTCCTCAAATATATTTTGTACATGGAAATGGGCTCCAGGAGTAATGTGAAAAGCACTCAGTAAAGAGAAAAGATGCTTTTATCCACATTCCTTCCCTGGAAGGAAACAGGCACTGAGAATAACTAGGTTGTGAAAATCATAAGCAAATTTTTAACAGGGTAGCCACAGTATGCCCTGCTTGGTAAGTCAGCGCTGGTGCGTATTACTAAGGTTTTGTTCTTTTTCGAATCTTGTATTTGCTCGTTCTGCATAGTTGTGCTGTTCTGGAAGAACAATACTTTCTGCAGCTCTGCTTCAAAGTTCCAACTCTTCTGTTCTTTCCGTGGTGATGGAGATGCCTGAGGATGGGTGATGAGCTCCAGAATGAAGTCTCCAAATCTTCACCAGATCTTAGGTAATCTGTGCCCGGGTCACTCCAGAAACCAGATGGCAGTTTCTTAAGAGAAGACAGTGACACCACACACACACACACACACACACACACACACACACACACACACACACACACACACACACCACAAGGAAATAATAAGCCATGTGAAGCAATCCCAGGTTTAACAGCAACAGAAATTAGGACCAGTGAATGTGATAGTGATATTACTGATTTCATTGCCCGGTACTACTATTAATTAATGGTATGAAAGTGTAAAATCCCAACAATTTAGTGGAATGACCTTAACCACCTTTACTTAAGCTCTAGAACCAGGTCAGACTTCATCTATAAAATTAGCATGAGTATAAGTGAACAGTGTGAAGTTTGTTAGTTTTATAGATACTAAAAAGCCAAAGAAAACAGAAACCACTAACTGGGAACAGAATGTTCTTTACAAGGGCCTTTCCTTACAAGACTGAGACAGAGATAAAGAGCAGCAGACTAGTGACATCAAGGTATTCAGGCAAGGTTTAAGGACAAGGTCGAAGGAACTTCCTTACCATGGCCTTTGAACCTGGCCTGTGGAGAAAACTGTCAATCAATCTTGAATTCTCAGAATGTTAGATAAAGTTAGCTTAGCTGAGGTTTGAATTTTATAGCATGAGTGACTCCATTTTGGTTTTTAGTCTGGTCAGGAGGAGCCCAGTGCCAAAGCACAACCCAAAATAAGCCTTCCTGTGATTTCATATTTAGCTATATCAATATGAAGCTCACTACCAAGAATGGCAGAATTAATTATTTTGCTTGACCTTCTCCACCAGGTCCTCATAGGTCCTGAAGACTGGCCCTATGGACAGCTTCATCTCAGCTTGCGGTGGTCCTCATAGGTCCTGAAGACTGGCCCTATGGACAGCTTCATCTCAGCTTGCGGTGGTCCTCATAGGTCCTGAAGACTGGCCCTATGGACAGCTTCATCTCAACTTGCATCCTCCCTCTCTGGCAGTTTTGGAAATGGAAACAGAAAGAGGAGAGCAGGGTTGGAGGGGGAGAGACTGGATTGCTTATTCTTTTCCTCATAGTCAGCATTGCCCCCTTCTTAGCTCCAGTGCCAGGCTGGCCTGGGGTCATTTTGGCATCTTTCACTGATTCCTAGAACATGTCATTGTTAAATGTTTGGCCTTGTGGATTTCAGGTGCCCTGTTGTGTTTTTGAGTCAAAGCTAAAACTTTGGAGTGAGGGAAATGGGGAAAAGGAATTGGGAAGTCTTAAAATCCGCCGAAAGGACTCATCCCTCACTCTGAGACTAGTTCTTACTGTGTAGCCCAGGCTGACTTTGAACTTGCAGAAATCCTCTTGCCTCAGCCTCATGCATTCTGCCATTTATTTTCATTAAGTTTTACCCCCTTAAAGAGATAGAAGAAAGAATCACTTGTAAGGTCTGATTCACCCAGAATTCATTATTCCGTATGAGTGAATCTGGCTCCTTTCATTCATAAGAACAGAGAAATAATGTACAACCACAAAAACCCAACCACTGTTTTGGACCTGAAATAAAAAAAAAAAAAAAAACCAGAACAAAGATCCAAGGCAAACAAACAAAATTCCTGGCCTGGAAGGACCATGAAAGCAAAGACGCATTTCATTAGGGACAGGAGCAAATAATTGAAATTAAACCTCGAGAAATAAGACAAAAGCAAATCAAATCATAATACCACTACACACACACACACACACACACACACACACACACACACACACACACA
>CAJQZJ010004381.1:13669319-13690926 GCA_907164525.1 Lophiomys imhausi | reverse complement strand
ACACACACACACACACACACACACACACACACACACACACACACACATCCTGGTGTGAAAATATCTTGAAGAGATTATAGAAAGCCATTTGATTTGTTATTATAATTCTTCCCAGAGCTTAGCCTGGGGTTGTCATATAGACGGTACTGGGTAGGTATTTAATGAAGCAATGGCTGCATAAATCAATTGAATCTTTATAGGTGGATACATAGTTGTATACATGAGCATACATGTATGCACAGCTGTATGCATTAGATGTGTAGTGAGTGGCAGGGCACTGAAGAACAACACACAGGCCAGGCTTCTGCTTCCAGGGACTGTCCTAGACAGCTAGAACTTTTTTCTTTCTATGAATGCAGAGCTTCTTGGAGCAGAGAGCTGGGGGGTACAGGTATTTGGTAACTACCCAGGAAGTGGGAACTGGTACCAGAACTCGTCCTCTAGAAGAGAGGTACACATTCTGAACTGCTGAGATGCCACGCCAGCCCATGCCCTCTTCTGATTGACACTATTGCATTGAGAGTTTACCTTTTCTCTGGAGACGTCAGATAAACTTCATTCTTTAGAATTGTTTTAACCTTGTTCAACCTACATTCCTTCTGCCTTTTCCAGTGAGCGGGCCCCATGTCAGGTCAGGGACTGTAGAGACTAGTATCAGCCTACTCAAGGAAACGGGTACTTGAAGAAATATTTAGCAGGAAGTCTTCATTCTTCGCCCAATTTAGCCGTGCTGCTTGGCCTCAGAGACCACATTAGAAACATCCATGGGAAACCCCGTAACACATACATGCATGTAAAGTACTCTCCACTGCGGGGAGGAACAAACAAGTGAACTTATGTGAAACAGAGACAAGTTGTTTCCTGGGCTTTGTCTAATTGATTTCAAGATTCCATAGTCCACCTTTAGCTGTGATGTGGCAATGGTTTTACTTCTCCAAGGAGGAGGGAGCTCTGATGTCAGTAAATAAACATTAGGAGGATTTGGGGGTTTTCCCAAAGCAGTTAATGGATGAAGGAGGCACACCCAGAGGCACACCCAGTATCCTCCTCCATTTGTGCCCACGGGATTCCAGCCAGATCAGTTTTACAGCCTCCCACCCTTCCTTCTGTACCTAGTATCACATTCTTGATTAAAATCTACCACAGGATTGAACCTTTTAATTTAAAGAGAAAATGATTTAATTTTTAAGAGCAATTTGGAGTTGCTCACATTTGTTCCAACTCTGGACCCTGAACTCATGGACCGTCATTACCCCTGTCCGTTGTGTTATTACCTTGGAGTTATACATTGTATAGGTTGGGGATGGGGGAAAGTGTAATGATGTGTACTCACCATTAATGTAATACTGAGTGCCTTCACTGTCCTAAAAACCCTGCTGTGGACTTCTCCTTCTCTTCCTACTAATCTATGGCCACCTGAGATTGTTTTACTGTCTTCAGGGTTGTACTGTTTTATTTTTAGGACGTCATATAGTTGAAATCACATGACATGTACTATTTTCAGATTGGCTTCTTTCACTTCAGAATATGTGTTTAAATGTCCTAGTCATTTCTTGACTTGATCACTTATTTCTCTCCCTCCCTCTGTGTGTATATGTGTGTTTGTACAAATGAGAGTGTGCATGCAATATGTGTGTGTATGTCCATGTGTGTTTATGTACATGTATGTGTGTATGTGCACATGCATGCAGGATGTATGTGTGTATGTATATATGTCTGTATGTTCGTGTATGTATTTGTATGTGTATGCATGTGTTATATGAATGTGAGTGTGCATGCATGTATGTGTGTGAATGTGTGTATGTATGTGATATGTGTGTGTGTGTGTGTGTATATATATGTGTATGTGTACACAAATGTGAGTGTGCATGCACAGGAGGCCAGAAGCTGAGGTCAGATGTCTTCTTCATCACCTTCTCACTGAACCTTGAACTCACAGACTCAGAGCGACTGTTGACCAGTAACCCCAAGGACCTTCCTATCTCCACATCCCCAACTCTTGGGGCTCTAGGCATGTTCTGCCACATCTGCACTTTTTTTTTCTTTTTGAGGCAGGGTTTCTCTGTGTAACTCTGGCTATCCTGGAACTGGCTCTGTAGACCAGGCCGGCCTTGAACTCACAGGGATCTACCCGCCTCTGCCTACCGAGTGCTGGGATTAAAGGAGTGCGGCCCCATGCCCAGCCACATCTGCATTTTTTTATGTGAGTGCTGGGAATCAAAACTCAGATCCTCATACTTGCTGTGCAAAGCATTATCCCCACTGAGCCATCTTCCCAGTCCAAAGGTTCATTTCTTTTGTGTGCTGAATACTATTCTATTGTCTGGGTACAACATGTCTTATATATCCATGTCTTATATATCCATTCACAGTTTGAATATGGCCCCCAGAGTTGATGTGTTGGAAATTTAATCCCTAGATGGAAGAAAACGAGGAAGAGTGTGGAAGAACCCTGACAAAACTGCTCTTCCTGCTGCCATGGCCTTTGCTCATCAGACTCCGGACTCCTCAGTCTTCACATAGGCTGTCACTCCTGAGAAGCAGCAGCTCCTGTCATCAGCCTCAGACTGAGGACGTATCATGAGTTGTTCTGAGATATACACGTTCTTATACTGAGAAACTCCTGGTTTCTCTAGCTCTCCACACCACCATAATGGTGCAATTCCAGCCTCTATCTAATCAATGCCTATATACTACTCTGGAGACCGCTGAGGAACACAGCATCACATGCATAGCAACATCGCTATGCATCCATAATTTGTTCCTTGTACTTCCAAGCTCTGAATACTGCCTGTGTTGACTATGAGAACCTGAGGTAACTTTGACTCAAATTCCATTTGTTCATGAACCTGTGACAGGATTTTGGTGGCCCTGTGAAACGGATCTCATGAAAACAAGTGAGCCACCTTTTTATAAACCCTCCATGTTGGAGTGTAGGGTGCCAGGATGTGAGAAGAGAGAAAATAGTTGTCTGTAATATGGGCAATTGAACATTATGGGACTTCCAAGAATGGTTAAATTCTCTTTTAAGGCTGACCGTAATTCAGCATTCAGCACTACAGTTTCTCTAAGGTGTGTGTGTGTGTGTGTGTGTGTTAAAAATGTAGAGACCGGCCCACCACAAGGCCTGTCGTGGACTCCTTCTCTGAAGGAACATAGACCCCAGAGGGACAAGGTAGTGTTTGTGATCTGTTCCATGGTGTGTTGTGTCTGGCCTCCAGTGTTCTGGGATTGCCTTCTCCAGGGTAATTAAAGATAGAGAAGAAATCCACACAATGTAAAGCAGGCTTCAGTGCTTGTGTACGTGTCAATCAATGAGACTGGCATCTACAGAGTGGAGGGGACCTGGAGTTTGCATTACACACAACACCCCGTGAGATCATTAGGGCTACTTCAAGCACTCGGCTTTCAGGGTAGCCCCAGCCCTCCCTTCGATGCAAGTAAATTCAATTGGAGTCAACTGGGAGCAAATTAGGGAGGCGGAATAAAGCACACTTACTAAAAACCAGCAAGAAACTCTACTGTCTACTATTAGAAAAATTAGAGACCATTTAACAACCCGAGACCATTTTGTGTTGGAAATAAAAGAGGTCTTGAATGGAGAGTGCCAGGCCAACTCTAAGGGCTGATATCCAGGTGAGATCAAATATGGAAGGAAGGGCTGGGCCCAGACCAATCTGGGATTACCTCAGTCCTTATTAGCTGATGAACAAAGACTGCCTGGTGAACTAGATGTATAAATATCGACCAAGCACCAACTTTCCAAATCCATCCCATGTCTCCTTGTATAATTCTCCATGTCAGAGAAAAAACAGCCTAGACAACCCCCCCCCAAAAAAACCCTCGTTCTATGTAAAAACCAGCTCTAGGAAATGTAGAATTCCAACAAAGTATTCATAGTAAAGTTCTGCCAACCTTTTCTTCCCCCATGTATTTTTTTCTTAAGTCCTTTTAGAGCTCATGGTCATACCTCATATATTAAAATTCTAATTTGTTTAATATCTAGGTGCTGAACATAAAGGCACCACTAAACCCCGATGAATGAGGCAGCTACTGAGTAGCCATTAATGGGAATGGGGGCCATACAAAGAGAGAAGAAAGTGCACACATGGTTTTCATTTCCTAGTAGGCATCCTGCCTGGAAACCTGTATCAGAACCTGAAATATGGATTGCTCCAAAGACTGTGAATGTTCCAAATGTCATCCTAAATTAGTAAGTGTCTTTAAATCTTCACTCTTTTGCCACATTTTAGAAATGTTTATTACACATCATAAATCTTATTCATATCCACATAAATTGAGTCCCCAGCCACGAGGGAGACACGTTCCTCTACTCACAGATCTAAGGCTTTGACATCAAATATTGTGATTGGAACAAAGAAAGTCTCTCTGCAGAGGAAACTCATTTGAGGAGTAATACTCTTTCTACCTCCTGTTGGTGTGAAAAAATTTAATATCTCTGAAATTCTGTTTAGTGAATTTGGAGTGTGTGTGAAATAAATTGTCGAGTTCCCCAGTGAACGTTTCCATAAGTCATTTTTACTACTACATCTGAGTTCCGATTGAGCACAGCAAGTGCAGTTATGGGGAACTACACCAACAGAACAGAAATCAAAGTTTGCTAATATGGTGTAAAAAAAAGTGATTTGTAAAGGTCAGGAGCGATTAACATTGGAATGTTTGTACATGTCAGAATAACAACAACAAAAACAGCACAATGAGAGGGGACTTAAGAGCTATGTTTAGAACATGGGATTGGCTGTTCCAAGATGCCCAAGTATCAAACACTGACTCATTGAAATTGACCCACAGTGGACAGACTTTTATCTTTCCAAATACAGGGATTTAAAAATGCTATTAAGCGTCATTTTACTCATGTCTAAAGATTTGAGATTCTTTTTCTCAGAGTTTTGAAAGTCTGAGCATGGGAAGTTCTAGGAAATACTCACCTGGTTTTCCTGTCCTTTCTTTCTTTGCCTTGGGTTGGCAGTGAAACGTTTGCAGATGGCTCTTTGGAATCGTTGTGAACACAGAACCTTGTTTGTAATCCCAATGAGATGTGCAATGTTTTAGGAGGATGTATTCCAGGCCTGTGGATGGCTGTCTAAGCTTTTCCCCAGGCTCATCCCTTAGGTCCCTGCCCAGAGAGGAACACACAGGCCTTAGGTTGTGTGGGTGCAGTGTCTCTTCAGCTTTTGTTCTGCCAAGATCCTTGTGGGTGACATGGCAGAGAAAGTTGAGGGTAAGAAACCTAGAACTGAACCATGTCCATAGCCTTCCATAGGAGCCTAGAAAGTTCCCTTTCAGAATTCAGATATTAGCTTGAGAGAAAATTACCCTTACAAGTCCACCCGACCAGTACCTAAGCCCTGGGGAGAGTAGAGTAAATGATGACAACTTTGAAAAACCAGCAGGGCAGATGAGGCCTCATACTGTAGCCAAGAACTCATTGTGTAGCTCAGGCTGACCTTGATCTTGCAGAAATCTTCCTACCTCAGCTTCTCAAGTGCTGCGATAAAACATTATCTACACTACAGTCAACCAGAAAGCAGTGTTTAAAATCCAGCTTTGCTCCTCCACCTCTGGAGATTCCACCCCAAGGATGCTGAGAAAGATTCGGGGCACTGCTTTCTTAGAAATGAACCTATCTGTGAGCTGCTGAAGTCTGGTTAGTAAACCCCGACGGAAGATTTGCCTCTCAGACTTCCTCCTTCACCATACACTCGATGGAAGATTTGCCTCTCAGACTTCCTCCTTCACCATACACTTGCTATTCTATGGTTTCTAGCACTTTGTCCCATCCTTAGGCAATTATCTCCTCTGACCGCACACACATGCACACATGTATGCATGTGCATCTACACAGCATACACCTAAATGATGGAAACTTTAGGCAGGGAAGTAACTTCCGCTAGTTTCTGCAGTATCTATGGTGTCTAATGTAAAGCCCGAGACACAGCTGAGGAACTAAGGAAACATTTATGCACTGTAGACTGTAAATAAATCCTTCCCACTTTTCAAATTCTGCACTTGCCTCCTTTCCACTAAGAGCATTAAGATAAAGACTAACTCCAAATATAAAACCTTCGTGGTCTCGTGCATTTTGGAGAAGGGGTACTCAAGGCATAACTGTTTCCGATTCCAAGGAAAACACATGTCCACCAGTCAGGGCTGGCCTTTTATTAACTCTCCTTAAGAACGCTGGTTGAAAGCAAGGAGTCTTTGAGGGGCTTTTCTCCTCTACCTTCTTATCAACATGACCTACCGTCCACTGATGAAATAATAAAGAAACCTCATGGAAGATCCTAAGTGCTTACTAAGATTTTCCCGTTAGAAAGGTATTTTATAGCTGGTGTTGCCAGCTGTCATTAAATCAACTCACAACCTACAAAAAGAAAATGATAGTAGTAAAAAATGCCAGTCCCCAAAAAACAATAAATTAAAAGCCCAAATGTTCATCACTAGAAAATAAAGAAACTTTAAGCATTCCTTGAGCGGTTAACAAATACATCAACAAAAATCTGAACTGCACCTTTGCTTACTGCCAGCCTAAACTGAAGTCGATTTAGACCAGTGTCAACTGCTACCTGTCAGATATTGGTGGAAAGCCACGTCACCGCAGGAAATGGATCAAGGGAAATAAATAACTTCCAGTGAGTGTGCCTACACCATGGGCACATGTGACCAGTATTCTAGATAAAACAGAAAGCGTGGCCTGAACATTGGGGCTCACAAGTCTGTAGATCCTTGATGATCCGCTTTTCATAAATCTGCCTCATACTAATGACTAGAATGCATTTTTAATAAATTAATTTGGAATAGATGGTGCTCTGGAGGGAAGTTGGGACTTGACTCTACATTATTAATAGTTAAAACGGAAGCATCAGTTTAGGGACACATTTGCAGCTGCTGTAATACCGAGTCCAACCTACATGACCCCCCACTGACAGATGACCTTAAGGTTGCCATAGCTTTTCACAGTCCTTACAGCTGTTTGGCGGGGGTTGCACAAGCATTCTTGTTTAAAATGATTCGTTCTGCTTGGATTCTCTATTTTAAGCTGTCTGTTCTATAGTCATTAGCAAGCTTTGTCTTATCCATGCACCACTCTTGCGTGTCCCTTGTCTTGGTCAGGCAAGGCAGCTGACTGGAGCCAGGGCTGAGTACTGTCCCTGGTAATGCACTAGGGAACAATGGTTTAACTGGGACAAAGAGGATCAGGGGCTGTGTGCTTGCCATATCCAACCGACCTAGAAAGAACAAAGTGTGCATCAACACCTGGAGGTTAATCCTTGCAATCCCAAATGTTCAAATACCATGGCTGACATGACCTTTGGTATTTTTTCTAGGTCACTAATGCCCAGGTGTGGATAAACTGCCTATGAGAGGTAGTCAAAGACACACTATGGAACAACAAATGCTCCAATGCAGTTTTTCCTTTACCTGAAACCTAACTGGGCTCTGTCTTATGGGATCTAATTCCCCTTGGTCAAAGGAACTCAAGAGTGAGGGAGACCAGGGGAGCCCTGCTTTGTTTAGTATCAAACATGACACCGCTACTAGAATGCTTGACACTTCATAGGTGCTGAGTACATGTGTGTGTGGGGGGCATGTTTGTGTGGATCTACATGCGTGTGCAAGTGCATATAAATGTGTATGTGTGCATGGGTGAGAAAAATTAGGTCCCTCCCCTCCCCTCCCTACCCCTCCCCTCCCCTGCTTTCTCCTCTCCTCTCCTCTCCTCTCCTCTCCTCTTCTCTTCTCTCCCCTCCCCTCCCCTCCTCTCTCCTCTATTCTCCTCCCTTCCCCTCCCCACCTCCCCCCTTCTCTTTTTTCCCTTTTTGAAGCAGGGTCTTAAGAGAACAATGAGAAGGCTTGGAACTCTTTGACCCCTCTAGACTGATGACTAGTGAGCCCTAGGTCTCTACCTGTATCTACCTCCCAGCATGCCCTGCTGTTTGCTCATTTACATGGATTCTGGGGATCTCAGGTTCCCATGCTTACCCAGCACATACTTTGTTGACTGACCTGTCTCTCCAGACGTCCAGTACTTGTGTGTTAAAAGAATGGCTGTGGGAATAGCTAGTGTCAGCCACGAGTAAAACAGCTTCATTCTTTCTACCTCTAGTATTGTCCTGTACAGTACAGATGGAGCTTGCTCCTATAGATTCCTCATTATGCAACCAAATCAACCATGGATTGAAAACATTTGGAGAAAAAAAAGAATCTTAAATGTGTACATATTTTTCCTTATCATTATTCTTTAGACAGTATGGGATAATTGCCATTTACACAGCATTTGCATTGTAATGGTTGTCACAAGTAACCTAGAGACAAACTTAAAAGACACTGGAGGCTATACACAAGCTCTATGGTAAGAGTGTGCCATTTCATATGAGTCTTGAGCATGTGAGGATTGTGTTATCTGAGCAGGAATCTGGATGCTATAGTGGGAGATGACTGTCGTTGGTCCAGTTCTTTCTTTGCAATGACCTATCTTTTCAGAAATATCAGACTGATGTGATAATTACCGTTTGCCCTCACATAAATAAAAGATAATTATTTTCCTTACACTCAGCAAATGCTGAGTGCAGTCCAAGGAACCGTCTCTGTAAGCACAGAGGCCTCATAATAATGCCACCAGCCTTGTATTGATAATTAATGACTGTTTCGTAGAATACGGAAACTGAAGCCTGGCACTTAAAACAAATTATCCCTTTCTTTTCCCTTAAAACTGTTCCTGATTAGATAACTGCCAGACCCCAGGAATGTTGTGAAATAAAGCTGCAGACACCCTGAGATCAGAATGACACTGTGTGTCTGGCTCTCACACTAGCAGGCTGGTGGCCGGGCTGGCTCTAGCACTCATTAGCATGAGCTGATGAATAAGTGTTCCCTTCCCTGTCACATTCCTTGCCTGTTATTAGCCAAAATCTGAATTTCAGCTTAATTGTAGAAACCAGCCCGCCCATGGGCAGATAGAGGGCACGGTCCTCATTGTTGTGGTTACATTCAAAGTGCTAATTGGGGGACCATGACAGATAACATGCCCCAGCACTACATTGAGCAGCATGTGGGGTGCTGGGAGAACAGATTCAGAGATGAAAAATGGCATCTTCAAAAGACCTCAGGATTTGATTTTCCTCACACTTACTTAGCTTGGCACACTCAACCTGATTTTTTTAAGGACAAGAGGATTGTATGAGTCTAGCTTCTCACATTTTCTTTCCATTCCTCTCCAACTTTTCTTGATTTAGAGTTGATCATCGTAGATTCTATATATACTTCTACACCCCAACACCCAGTTCCTTGCACCTCTTTTGAGGCTTCTGTTTGCCTACCCTAAGATTTACTTTCTTTGCTGGGGGAATCAGCTGGAGACTCAGAAATATTTGAAAAATAAAAGATATCCATTTCTATGCCAGGAATTCGTGCAAACCTTTTAAGTGTTAAAACTCCTGCGTATTTACAGGGCACTTTGGTATTAGAATGCTTATGAGGTACTTTTCACGGTGTATGACAAAAACAAAATGAGGAAGAGTGTGCTTCAGCTCAGGCTTTGAGAGGCTGCGAACTCATGGTGGCCTAGGAAGTATGGCAGAGATCTTGGTAGTTTTGAGCTGCGGCATCAGGACTTTGAGGGTACCTGTTCACATCTTGATGGTTGAAATTGATTGAGTTGGAAATGAGGCTGAGCTGTAACCCCTAAGACCTCCCTCCCCACCAGTGACCTGCTTCAGCGAGGTCCCAGCTCCTATAGGCTCTGCAGCCTCCAAGAACAGTGGCACTATTTGGGGAACAGGAGTTCCAATACATGAGCCTGATGGGACTATTTTGCACTCAAATCTTAACGCTGCCGTTCTCTGTATTTAATCCATATGCTTCTTATACTAATGAGGTATCCTTTCTTTCTGTTCATTTTTCCATCTTAGAAAGGCTCTAGCCATCTCAATACCTATTTACTTCATGCATCCAATAGGAATGTTTTGGTCATGACAATAAGAACCCTAGTAGCAATAAGTAAAATAGATTCTTGACACATCTCATCTTAAAATCAGGGAAAGGACTGGTGTCAAGTGCAATGTTGTCTGAAAGCTTGGATCTCATAAAGGCTGCTCTCCCGCTCTCAGTTCCCACCATCTGTCTTCAGTAAGATGTTTCATTCTTGGGATTTCCACTGGGGTCAAGGTGACACTCCTATGGGCCATCTTCTTATGAGCCAGTTAGCCAGTGCAGAGGAGAAAAACAATTTGCTTCCTAAACTTGGCTCTCAATAATTTTGAGTAGGTTGGCTCTTGTGTTGACTCATGGACCATTCACTGTGACGGAGAAGTATACACTCATATTACATTATCCTGGTCCACATATTTCATGCCTGGAGCCCAGGAGAAGAGCCTGCTGTGTGAAAACAATACACATTGAGAGTTGGGTGGGACATTCCTTAAGCATAGTTAGGCCTAGTGCCTCATGGTGCAAGAGTGGTCACAAAGTGGCATCCAAAGCAGTCTACTGATACCACAGAAGGCTACCCAAGGAATGACTTGGATCAATGACCTAAATCACTAAAACACTTTGAATCTCTTAAATTAGAAGGTACAGGGAGACAAAAGATGGCAGTATACCCCCTCAATGAGCTTTCTCACTCACACAGTCCTGCAGAGGAGGAGGGCTTTCAGCAGGCCGGGCATCATACGTCTACATACAGTGCTCCCATAATCTGTGAAGATTATGATCAAGACCCCTCCATTGGCACCTGAAACCACATAGGGTAGAGAACCCTACATGTGTTATAACATTTTTACCCAAACACCTTAAATTAAAAGATAGAATTAGTTGACACGAAGCAGCAGAATTTAAAATAAATCCTGACATAAGGGTCTAGAGGGGTCATGTCACTGGCGATTAACTGCTATTTGGCATTTGAGTGTGAGAGTTGAGATTCAATTAACATATCCAAAACTGAATTTGAAAGTTGAAATACACTTGTGCTATGATGGGGGATGGATCCTCCATTGTAACCTGGGGTTAACTCCATAGGATGTTGTGAAAAAAGTGGTTGTTTTAATAAAATGATAAACTTTGTCTAAGCTTCCATTGCTCTTGCTTTCTGTGGACTCCAGGAAGATGACAATCAGGGAAATTTTTTTAACTAGTATTACAATGAGTGTTGGGCACATTTCTGTGATTGCTAATGGGTGAGTGTACACCATGCTGCAAAATATCAGTAGGGAAGTTTGGAAGCAACACATTATGATGGTGATTATCAGTATAAATTAAATTTCTGTTGATATAATTAGCAGTAAAGATAAAGTAATATTTATACTGGTACAAATTATACCTAAGCGACACTAGTACAAATAAACTGTCAGTGTTGGCATGGTGGGGATAGTTTGATCTTGCATGGAGAGATATTTATATAGATACAATTGGTATTTACTTTCCTCTCTTCTCCACGGGCAAAACCAAGAAGCTTTGCACATCTGGAGACTATGACGTAGCTAAGCAATTCCCACTAAAGACAGGTATGCACACTCTGGGTAGGTATGGCCTGAAACCACCAAGCTGGGAAGGGAGAAAGATGAGGGAGACAGGAAGAGATAGGAAATATGATAAATAGCTAACTGATTGTGAGTTCTAGTACAACAATGACCAGGACAACAGTGAACCTATAACGATCATTTGCCACAGGGACACAGAGCGAAGGGTAAGTTTCTTGGGTAGCTCTAGCTAGAGTCCCATGTCATGGGTTCCATCTCTGCCCTGGGACGTTGGATGCTGGGTGACACATTACATTTTCAAGTTCATCGGCATCAGATGGTGCTTTGCCCCTGAGGAATCTGCCAGACCCTTTAACTCCAGGTCCTTAATCCCAGAATCTAAGGTGCCAACTTGGTCCCTTCTCCTTTGTTACACTCTTTGTATATACTGTTCTTAACCGACAAGACCATCCCTGGTGTAACTGGGCTTTTCTCTACTTTAGAATTAAGTGGGGAAAGATAAGTAATTTATGAGAGGAAAAATAACTAGTAAGTGGTAGAAGTGGTGTTTTGATCCTAAACCAGCCAGTTTTGAAGCCATTCTGGGTCATCTCACATAAGCACAAGGAAGGGCAAGCATAGGACTGTAGGATATTTTGAGAAGGACCATGTTCATATAATCTTTATTATGGTGTATTGCTAAAATTGTTTTATTTAAATGTTAATCTCTTACTATGATTAATTTATAAATTGAACTTTCTCATCAGTGTTTTTGAGGGTGTGCCTTTGAAGAGGACTTTGGGACTCTGGCCTCTTTCTCTTTTGCTTCTGAAAATGAGATCTTTGATTGATTCTACCATGTCCTGTTGTTATAATTTGGCTCCTACCAGAGGCCTAAAGGCAATGGACTGCTCTTATCCTGGATTGGAAACTTTGAAACTATGAGTCCAAATAAACCTATGTTTTTCATAAGCTGATAGTTTCAAGTACTTTGTTATAGTGATGGAAAGCTGACTAGCATGGGGCCCAATACTGTTTGCTATTAGAGAAACCTGGGGATGGAACGTTTCTCTGTCCTTGGCCAGGAACTCTGAGTGATTCCTGAGAAAAGGAATGAAATGGGAGGAGATGCTTATTCTACAACTTCAAGGATGTGAGAAGGAATGAGACTTCCAAGGACTGCTAGGATATTGCCTATACAAGATCAGTCAATATCATCTTCTGCAAATTAGACCTCTAGTCTGTAAAAAAGAAAGTGTTTATAAATAAGGAGCAATGACCAAAGACGACTGCCTAGATGGGTCAGTTAGGGTCAAGCCCGATGACCTGAGTTCAATCCCCAGGAACCACATGGGGTGAGAAAACTGACTCTGTGGGTTGTTCTCTGACCTCTGATCTCTATATGTTCATGCAGTTCGCAGAACTGTGGACTGAGGGGGAGATCTGGATTGCATTTCCTATCCCTGTAATAAAATATCATTACAGGATGATTTATAAAGAAAAGAAGTGTATTTCTTGGTTCTGTAGGCTGGGGAATTTAGGAGCTTGATGTTAGCTGCTGAGCACCTCAAGTGACTCATAACACAGTGGAGAGAATGCTAGCTGGCCTCTGTGCATCATCTCCCAACACCAATGACACCACCTCATCTAGTGACCTCATCTTACTCTGATTACCATGCAAAGGTCTCATCTCCTGTTATCATTAACCAATGAACTTGAGGATTCACTTTCCAACACGTGAACTTGCTGAGGAGTCATTCAAACCATAGCAAGAATTCACTATGTCACCTACAGAGCATGCGAGAGAGGTTGCAGACAGGTTACCTTGTGTTTCTGGAGCATGTGGCTTCTTCCTGAAGCCCTTTCTCTACTGTTTTCCCAGTCACCCTATTAAGAATAATAAGCAACCACAAAACACAAAACCAGGTGCACACACACTAATTTGCACACCCTTCCTTCCAGTACCCAAGGAAACAGGCAAATCTACTTTCAAGGTGAAAAATAAAAGGGTCAGACTTTATCTTTCCTTTAAAGTATGCCAGGCTGCCCTTTTGAAGGAAGTGTATCTGCAGCAGTCGGAGGAAGCAGGCCAGGGCTTACTGATTGCAAAATATGGAGCTTACATGCCTGGGGTCTATATCATCTACTCGTGTTCTGGAACAAGCCATTCAACCTCCAAGGGCCTTGGCATCCTTTTTACAATCCGCAGGCCAGCAGTTTTTGTTAGGATTTGTTGTGTTCATTCATGTGACACTTCTAGGACAGGCCCCATCATCTGGCATCAGAAAGAGTAGCATGTGAGCTGTGGTTACTTCACAAAGTCTTGGTTGGCTAAGTCAGTCACTGGCTTTCTTTCCAAAGCTGAGTCCCCTCCTTTCTCATCATGGTTTTCGTCTTGTCAACTTAGGCTAAGAAGTGTGTTGACAACACACTTTGGAATTTCCTAGTGAGTGTGTTTCCTGTTCTACATTAGTTAAGTCACATTTTAGCTTCAAAGTTAACAGAAAGGACTACTCTTTGCCTCAGCCTAGTCAAAAAAGACTAGGCAACACAGATGTGAGAAGTATGTGCTCTGGTGTTGAAGGTAATTTACAACTAGGGTCTAAGGCCCTTCACCCTCCGCAACATCCTGTAATAGAACAGGTTCCTTACTGCCTAGAGTTTCTTTTGGATATGTTTTTGCTGACAATGTCCTTGATGTTAGGGGACTTCCTTGTACCTGAGCTGGGGGTCATCAGCCTAGTGCTGGAAACTATGCAAGAACACTGCCTATGTTAGGTACCTCCTATCTGCAGCTAATCATCTAAATATCTGACTGATCAGTACATTATGTCTGAGTCTCATAGACAGCATGGCTTTAGTTTTCAGGAAGAGAGACAGTTGTCTTTTGTAGGTGAGCCTTCCATTCCTTGATTGCCCTTTGCTACTGTTTTTAGGACAAAAAGTGAATATAGGTTGGCAAGATTTCCCTTGATGATATTTTTCATTACTTTACAAATACATTGGATTTGAGCCTAGACTCACACTACACATGTGAACACACACAGATGTACACACATGCACACACACAAAGCCAGGCACATCCAGGTAGACGGAGCTCCTCCCACACATTGCTAATACTCTGTGGCTTTGCATTCCATCAAAGCTATCATTTCTCTTAATGAGTAAGTGATACACTCTTCCAAAGGAGGTACCTGGAATGGGGATGCTGAAGGGCCTTTAACTGTACCATTTGGCTTGGAGAGGCTCTGGATTGGGGAGCTCCAGTGTACCTGGAGGGTTGGATGGTATGCAAAAGGATGACAGGAAAGATGGGTTGCCCAGGTCTCTCACTGGGCCTGGGTCTAGGAGTCTCGTATTAGAGCTATGTGTCCTGGGCTGGTCAGAAACAACAAGCCTGGGAGCTTGTTTCCCGGGAACTGCTGCTGTCATGGTGATCGTGACGTGCATTACAAGCCTCCCTCCCTTTCCAGGGCTTTGCAGGATTTCTGTTGCACTTTGTTAATACTGCTGCCTCCAGTCCCAGAATCTCTCTAGCAACCTCCACAGTGAATGGCAGCCTCCCACATTGCCAGGATCCTTCCCCACTGCCACTGTCTATTCTCATTGCAGAATGTCACATGAGTGGTGTTCCCTGTGGTCTGGGGGCTTAGGGTGTCAGAGAAGAGTGTCTTCTCTCTTTTTGCTTTGGGAGCAATGGCCTCAGGGTATGGACTGCATCCCTATGAGAGAAGCTTGTCTACCTGATTCACAGCCACACTGACATTCCTGGATGAGGCGGGCAGGCAGCAGCGGTTGGCCCCTTCTCTTGCGATTTCTGTCTTACCACTTCCTTGTAGGAGTTAGATAAATTAGATTTAGGAAATATATAGGAGTTTCTGATACTGTCTCTTAATTCGGGGCCTGAAGAGCATTATCAGCATGAAGTCAGCAAAAACAGGAAAGACTCAATAGACTGAAAAACAAGTTTGAAGTCAGCAAAAACAGGAAAGACTCAATAGACTGAAAAACAAGTTTGAAGTCAGCAAAAACAGGAAAGACTCAATAGACTTGAAACAAAGTATCTGGCCTGACATTGTTTTCAGCTGCTAAGTGGGCGGAGCCCAAATTAAGCTGAAACAGAGTTCCTCCTATTTGAGGACAGTACGTGGAGCCCAGAAGAGAGAGGCCCCTGATGCTAGAGAGCTCCAAGAGTACTGCTGAAAAAAGGGCTGGCCATTGATGGCCAGCTCTCTCCCTGAAGCAGAAAGAAGCCGGTGAGCAAAGAAAGCCTGAGCAAGACACCAAAAGGCCCAGGACTGGACCCTGTGGCTCAGCTTTTGCCTAGAGGGGTTTGATCTGTCCAAACAGTGGCCTAGGGGAAACTGTGCCTGGCTTTAAGGACTGAGGCAGAGCAGCTGAGTTCCTGATAAAAAAGAAGTAAGTTGGCCTGCAGACGGCTGGGGTCTCCCACAGAGAAGAAAGCATGAAGCCTTATTTAAGGTGAGACTGCAATAACCAACGACCCTGACGAACCTGCATCTGAGAGATCCAGAAGAAGGACTGCTAAGTGTGTTAAAGAATCTACAACAAATACTGTGTTCCTGACGACTGAGGACCTGCCCCAGAGACTGTATCATTCTAAAAGGTTATGAAAGTAGTTGTTATAATTATCAATAGGTTTAGTGGATAGGTTAAAGGGGTTGTAGGAATTTATAGGATTAATAGTTAAGAAATTGTTGGTGTTTGTTATAAGTGAATTTAGTAATAAATAAATAAGTGTTAAATAATAATTTAAAAGTTCGGTTACACTTCCTCTTTCTTATTTGAAACAAAATGATGGTCATGGAATCTGGAGTTGGGGGTGTCACCCAGTTGGTACAGTGCCTGCCCAGCATGTATGAGGCCCCGGGTTCCATCTCCAGCACTGAATAAACCAGGCATAATGACGTATGTTTGTACATAAAGGCAGGAGGATCAGATGTTCAAGGTCATTATTGGCTATGCAGTGAGTTGGAAGGCATCCTGAGCTCTTACATGAGACCCTGTCACAAACAACAAAAAGATCAGCAAATAGGATCATTTTGTTGGACCTGCCCATAAATATCCAGACACATTAAATTTTCTATTAGTCAGGACAGGTGGTATTCTAAGTATACCAGTAATTGTCCCCATCTCAGAAATGAAATCCTAACTTCCCCGTTCCCAAGCCTGTGGTGAACTTCTGTGGAGGAGATGATACCCAGATGCTACTATACCAGGCAGGGTAGATGTGCCCTCTCAGAATCTCTAGTTGGGTGACATGGCTTTGACACTGGAATAGCTTCGACTCCCCTGTTAAAATTGACTCCAGTATACTGGCATGCACAGGAATCATAAACTCCAGTATACTAGTGTGCACAGGATGGCTGGTTTTACAGGAAGTCAATTGCCTGTCAGCTGAGGGAGGGTCATGTGACATCTCAGACCTCTCTAGCGTCTTGAAATCTTGAGATATTAGAATCTGACATCTTAGAATCTTAAGTCTTGCCGTGTTTTTCTCAACTCATCAGTAGGAAAATTTACCACATGGCTGGCGATGAAGAAGATGCTGTCTTGAGGGACACTTGCCATCTAGTGAATTATAATTGCTGAGTGGACGTCACACATGGATGGATGGAACTGAAACAGGGGACAGAGGTGAAGAGGGTGGCAAGCAGACATGGCCTCACACCCCAGAACTGCCACCTGCTGGGAGTAGGGTCTTGGGTCACTTATCTTCATGGACATACCTTTCCACACCTGGGAAAAGGGCGCTGATTCTCGGTTACAGGGTCATCATCGCAATCAGGGGTAAGACATTTTGCTGACCTATGCATGTGTACTTGCCCACTCATGCCGATGACAGAGTAAGCTTTCTTCATAAGCATAAGTTTGCTACAGCAAAGAGGCGGACGCAACCCAAATGTCTGTTGATGGACAAGGGATTGGCAAAATGCAGGGCTCACTTACGGCGAAACTGGTCAGCACTGACAAGAAGGCAGCTCTGTCTCATGCTGCACTTGACGTGGGCGAGTGGTGGCATGGTGGTCAACGAAGCAAGCCAGTGACAAAAGGAAAAACAATGTCCGAGTCCACCACCACACAGTGTCTAAAACAACCAAATTCATAGGCAGGGAGTAGAGTGGCTAGCAGGGCCATGGGGCTGGGAAGAGACGGTTACTGCAGAATCTGCGCAGAACTGTAGTTCAGGCTGTTGAGAAGCTTTGGAGATGGATGGTGGTGACGGACATATAACAATGAATGTGCTTACGCCGTTGAATGCACATGTATGTGTGGCTAGAGCAGAGATTTATATTATGACCATACATACATACGCGTGAAGGTTGTAGTGCCCTCAACAGTGACTTGCACTTGGTTGGACGCTCATTAGATGGCCACTAAGAGCATCATGACAAGAAGTTAGAACTCTCGTAGTAGAGTCTGCTGTGAACCAAACTGGGGTAACTTACATTACTCTCTTAGGCTGCGTTTGTTCCATTTGCACAAAGGCTCCTGGTGTGTTTTTCTTCTCACAGTGAAGTCCAAATGAAATTGTTACACTCTTAGGGGATAATCAGGAGACATTCACACTAACAGTAACGGAACTAAGATATATTTAAACCTTTCCCAGTTTGGCCTTTGGATAGATGCTTGCCTTCCTCTGACTTTCTTAGACAGGCTTTGTCTAGATGGGACAACAGGAGACAACGTGGAGCTTTTATGGACAGGTTTCCTGGCCCTGACTTGGAGTCTACACACCCCCTCTGCCTATTGAGCCCAGCTCCCCACAGGTGTCCCTGTCCCTGCCAAGTGAGAAGACAGATTTTCTTCTGTCAGGAAAACATGCAGTGGCAGTCTGATCCTCCCTGGAAATGGTCACTAAGAAAGCAAAATGCGTCTAATGCTAACAGAGCCCCAATTCATTGCTCTCGGAGCCTGTAGCGTTTTATACTCCTCTCTGAACATAATCAAGGGAGTGATTCTGAACCTTGTTAATCAGAAAGGGCCCTTTAAAAATGTCATGCTGTCAATATAAAACTTTGCTAAATTGCATTATAAATGCCAGATTCAGTCAACTAACACATTTAACACCGTTTCTTAAGTACAGTTTAGATTTTATCCATGCCAGGGAGAATGAGAAAACTACCTCAGGAGAGCGGAAGCCCATGGATTCATTCATTCTGCTAAACCCACTTCCCCCAGAGAGGGATTATAAATATTTCATTCCAAAGCCAAGCCATACTTCTAGCTCTGTTGTCAATACGGTGCCTTCCCTCCCCTGCATCCCCCCCCACCCCGCAAAAGTTGCTGGCTTTAGAATTGAATGGTTCCTACAGCTGAGAGGTTAGTGGGGGTAAGTGTCTCAGACTTGTTTTTCAATTAGCTGGCAATTCCTCAGACTTCTGTTTTATGCCAGAGAGGTAAGGTTTCCCGCGAGGTGAGAGTTAAGTATTGTAGGCACCTGCCAAGGAGAACAGTGGAACTTAACTGTTTTACTGTGGTGGAGTACAAGACTATCAAAACAAATTTTGTGTCAGGGAGGGTGTTAGTTGTCTTTCTCGTCACTGTGACAAAATGCCAGACACAAACGACTTAACAAGAAGAGAGAGGGTTTGTTTTGGCTCATGGTTTCAGAGGTCCAGACCCTGGCAACTTAACCTCATGTGTTTGGGCAGAACATCACAGTGGTTGGAGCAAGTGGCAAAGGTGCTTGTTTTTATTGTGGTAAATAGGAAGAAGGGAGAGGGAGGAGATGCTGGCTCCACAAAGGGCTTGCTTATTCCTTGTTCCTCTTGTGTCCGAACTCCCAGCCCAAGGGATGGTGCTCTCCATTCAAGGCACATCTTCCCTACTCAGCTAACTCTCTAGGGAAACAGTCTTACAGGCATACCCAGAGCCATTCCTGAGCAACCTCTTAGGGACTTCCCAGTCTATTCAAGTTGCAATCAAAACCAACTATCCCAGGGACAATCCAATGGTAAATTTGCAAAAGCCCAATCCCTGTTTCCTTGTCTTCTACTAAAGGAATTTACTTACATACTGTTTTGATTAATCTAATGCTATGTCCCCCCTTCCTCCAATCCTGATTTGGAGTAGCCTAATTAAAAGCTTTAAAACTTGAAATTTGACTAGAAGCACTTTACAGATCTGAAAATTGTCACCAAATATTAGGATCTCTGACTGCAAAGAGTGCATTTTTGATAACTAAGAGATAACTAAGTAACAGTTTGTGAGTGCAAGCTTACTCCAGTACAAAAAGGTCTCCATCTACATAGCAGGATAATGTTTTGAAAGATCAGCAGTTTCCCCATCCTGCCACTCCAGCCCCTTGCTTGTTCTTCCTTTTATATGGTCTCCTAAAGTGTTCCAAGTTCATTATTTCAGAAGCAAAAATCAAGGTGACACATGATGTCTTTTCTGCTGTTGATTTTCTCAAGTCTTGCCCTCTGTTCATGTTTCATTTCTGTTGCTAAAGACTCTCTGACCAAAAACAATTTAGGTTTATTTACAACTCCAAACCACAGTCCATTGATGAAGGCATCAAGGCAGAGACTTGAAGGCAGGTCTGCTTTCCATTCCACATAGCATTACATCCACTCCCATCCAAGAAGCTCAGTAGGAACCATGGAGGATGCTGCTTGTTGGCTGGCTTATGGGCACCTGATGTATTACTCTGTTGATTTTCTTGTGTGGTTCAGGACCATCTTCCTAGAAATGATACCATACACAGTGGTACCACAAAGATTTCTTCAGTTAATAATCAAAATAACCCCCAACTGACATGCCCAATCTGATATCGGCAACTCCTCTATGGAAGCTCTTCTCTCAGATACCTGTAGTTCATGTCACATTAAAAACCAATCAGGGGTTAGGCATGGTGGCACACGCCTTTAATCCCAGCATTTGGGAGGCAGAGGCAGGTGGATCTCTTGTAAGTTCAAGACCAGCCTGGTCTATCTAGACAGTTCCAGAATAGTCAGGGTTGTTACACAGAGAAACCCTGTATCGAAAAACAACAACAACAACAACAAACAAACAACAACAACAACAAAACCAATCAGGACGCCCTCTAAAAAACACAAAGACCATTGTACATTATAGAATAACCAACATTCACTCAGAACTTTCCATGTGCTAGACACTATTTAAGGCATATTCTCATCTCTTTCATTTTTCTCTCCTGTTTAGTAAAATGGGAACAATATCATTATCCCTATTTTACAGATGAGAAAGTTCAGGTACAGAGGCAGAGAGTATCTGGCCCAAGATGCCACCTCTAATGACATCAGAATTGCCTTGGAAAAGCACAGTGTGTCTCTGGAGTTTCCATCCCTAACTAACTGTATCTGTCTGCTCAATAACGTACAGGAAGTTCACAGGGGAGTGGCCTCTGCATAGGGCCAAGACACAACTTCTGGTTAAAACAACTAGTATTGGAGGAAATCAAGCAGAGCTGGGTAGCAGACAGACTTGAGCTAGGAGCAGTCTCAGGAAGGCCTCCATGGACCACAGGGAAGCCTCAGAAGCTGCAGTGGTCTTTCAGTGTTGTCCCAAATTGGGAATGAGTGTGCGGGCCTATCTGTTCTTGCATGGATCATGCATGTATGAGGGATGCTTGGAAAAAAGCCTGACTGTAGGTGAGACATTCTGTCCAGCCCAGGCCATTATTACAAGTTCTACACCCTGGCAGGTAGATGGCAGCTCGGACAGAGTCAGGCTTAAGGGAAGTGAAGAAAGTGACCCTCTCACTGCAGTCATGGGGGACCTGAGTTGGTAGCTGCCACATGTAACTACAGATGGGGACTTTTGTAAACCCTGGAGCCTTCAAATGACAGGTGTTTCCAAGGCCCAGAATAGCTCTGCTTAAGTGCTGTTTTGTAAAAAAAAAAAAAAATGCCCTTCTCATACATAAAAGTGGTGAGCTGTGAAATTCCATGTGAGGATATAATTGACTGACCAAAGAATAGGAGATTACTAAAATAAAGTATGGAACACACTTGGGCACTGCTGTAGTTACATGTCTGCAGTTTTGAGATTGCCACCCATTTGCCACCAATTCATAGGACAGCATGGATATGCATGTGCGTGCACACACACACACACACACACACACACACACACACACACAC
>CAJQZJ010004381.1:13646442-13668683 GCA_907164525.1 Lophiomys imhausi | reverse complement strand
CACACACACACACACACACACACACACACACACACACACACACACACACACCAAACCCTTAATAATATGAGGGTAAAGCAAGTTGATGACTAGCAAGTTTTGATTTTCAATTTTTCTTAATCTTGAACTAATGTCCCCCTCCTTCGGTCTGTCACAGAACCCTTGTCACATACTTTGGGAGAAGTTTAGTTCTTTTCCTGCACCCGTGACTGCCTGAAGCATCACCTGCAGGCTGCTCACTCTGCCACCCCACCTGTACTTCCAGCCTCATCCTGGCACTGCAGCAATAACACAAGTCATCCTGATTCTCAAGAGAAAGATGTTAATGTCCTTCCATCACATTACCATTAGTATCCCTTTGAGCTCTCCAGAAAATAAAATCACCAGGCCACAGGTAGAAACCCTGGGAGGGGAGCAGATGTGACTGGACATGTGTCTTCCTTGGAACTGAGGTCTGAGAGTGGCCTTCAGTAACACGGTAAGAGCAGAACACCAACGTCTCAGAGGTAGATGCAGCCTGGCCCTGAGCATGGCTGTGAGGCAAGACATGTCTACCCTTTCCTTCCTCACCCGTCTCCTCCTTATAAATATGTTTGGCAAGTCCTGCATATTTTATACTTGGGACAGGATATTTTCTAGAATGTTTCATTGTAGAAAATTGATGATATTGCCTCATTTGTGATATAATTCATTCATTTGAAGTCAATAAGTGACCCAGGTCAAGAGCGTAGGGCGGCAGTTGACTGCTTCCTTAGTGTGTTTGAGGTCCTATGCTTGCCCCTAGCACTGCAAAAGTAAAGAGATCTTGAGAGAGTCTTTTAAAAACTGTTGTCAGTGATGGAGAGAAGAGCCCCTCTCTTTCACGCTGCATGTAGGGGAAATTTCTCTACACAGAAATATTAAAAAGCTATACACCCATAGGTTCAGAAATTCCCTTTCTAGTACTTTGTCTAATTGAAATAAAATTGTGTGAAATTGTGTGCACTGGGTGTTCACAGCAGTCTAATTTATGACTGTCCTATGCCAATTTTCCATATTTAACAAAATTCTGGAGACAATTTTAAAAGGAGAAAAGTTTATTTTGGCTTACAATGTCAGAGGTTCCAGACCTCAGTAAATTGTCCCTGATGCTTTTGGGTGTGTGTGTGTGTGTGTGTGTGTGTGTGTGTGTGTGTGTGTGTGCATGTACAAAGCTGTTCCCTCAAGAGCCCAGAGAGGCACAAAGAAGGACAGGAGGGCAGCAGTGTCCCATTATTCCCTTTGAAGCATGCTCACTGATAACCTAACTTCCTCTTCCCTTTAGCCTCACCTCCTGAAGGTTCCATCGCCTTCCAATGATGCCATAGGCTGGGAAACAGGCATTTAACACCTGGGCCTTTTGGTAATATCCAAGCCATATCAAGCCCAAAACTAAAATAAACATGAATGTCCATAATGGTAAAGTTCAACAGCATTCTATAGAGGGAAAAAAGAGAAATCAAGACATGCCAGTTTACCAGAAACAGAGGAGAGCTGGTGATAAAAAGATTAGCACATCTCATGGGACAGGGAGTAGGAGTGACATTGGACAGCTATGCCCTTGAACTATTTAAACATTATACCCCTATCTGACAAAAAGCTTAACATTGTTCTCTGACCTATTCAAGTGTTCCCTTAAATCCGCCTGGAGGAGTACCAGACTTCTAAGAACGTCCCAAAAATATAGTCAACAGAGAGCTAGACCCTGACTTTGCCCTAACCCGCTCTCTTTCTCCTACTGTGCCCACATTCAAAGGACTTTGTTCATAAATTGTACGTAAGTGGCTTTGCCAGTCTTTGCATTCAGTCTACAATGAATCCCACCTGTACCCTCTGTGGGCCTAAGGGTGCATAGTGCTCAGACCAACAATGTGGAATGTCCTTGAAAGGGCAAGTCCAGAGAATGAGCTTTCAACAGTTCCCAAAAACCTCATTGGCCATTTGGGAATTCAAGAAACCTGGTTTCAACTGTGACTAAGAGTGAAAGACATGGACTTCTCATAGACACATCTTTTATCCCCAGGTGGTGGCCTGGATGATGTGGTGGTTCAAATGAGAATACACCCATTGGCTCATATATTTGCATGCTTAGTCCTTAGTGGATGAGCTATTTGGTCATGGTGTCTCTTCCAGCAATAGAACAGTAAGAGGTGAACTAGGGATCCTAAAGCAGGGCACTCAAGCAAGATCCCCCTTTTGTCTGAATCTGAGGGCGGTAGTGCAGGTAGACACAGGAGGGACCTGCCTTCATTTCTTGTGACTGCTATACCCAAGGACCATAAGCTAAGTGGCTTAAGAGAATAGAGATGGACTCCCTTGCAGCTTTGGAGCACAAAATCCAAAGTTAAGTTGTTGGCAGAGCTAACTCCCTCTGGAGGTTTATGGGGTGAATCCTCTATACTTTCATCTTCTAGAGTCCAGGCTGTCTGCTTGTATCACCTGACCTTTCCTGGGTCTAGTGTTCTGTTCTTATAAGACCACTAGGCATTTGTGTTTTTAAAGCTCATTTAAGGCTCATCTTGAATGTAGAATAATTTTATCTTAAGATCCTTAGTCACATTGGTAAATATATTTTAAAGTGAAGTCACATTCTTAGGTTCCAAGTGGACATGAATTTGGGTGGACATCAGCCAATCCAACACAGGAGTGAAACTACTTGGATTTCTTTTCACATTGCAGAAAATTGAATGCAGGGCTTTGTTGTATGCTGAGCATGCAAGCCACATCCTCTTTGACTGAGTTGCATTCTCAACACACACTGAAACCAAGAAGCATATCCTAGGGAATTAATGAGCTTATTTGCTTCTATCCCATGGCTCCCCATCTGTATCTTAGTTGACCATTTGCTTCTGTTTTTTTTTCCCCTACTGGAAAACAGGGCTCTCTCACAGCTTCCCCAAATTATTTATAATCTCAGCAGAAACAATGAGTCTACCAAGCTCAGTGTCTATCTCCTGGGAGGGAGATCCTTGATTCTTCCTGAGTTTGGCACATGGGTGAACTCCAGGCTAGTGTGTTTTGAGTGAGGCATAGAGCCATAGCAATACCACAACTTTGGAATAAAAAGATTGAAGTCTCTGGCGGGTTTGTTGATTAAAGTTCTGAGAAACATTATAGCATCTCACCAGTTTCATTTCTTAGTTAGCTCTAAGGAAATGGAACCCTATGGTCATTCAAAAAACAGGAAGTCCTTCCTCTCAGATCTCAGCATTTACTGCTACCACTGTAGAATTAATGATGGCCAGACATGGTGGTGCATGGCAGCCATCTCAGCACTCAGGAGGACAAGGCAGGAAGTCATGGACTCAAGACCAGCTTGGGCCACATATAGACTCTGTCTTAAAATAAAATAATAAAATTATCCTTCATTAAATGCAGACAACCGTTTGTTAAATAAGTCTATGCCAGTCCATATTGATATAAAATTTTTTTTAAATTAAGGGAAGGAAGGAAGTTAGAAGCCAAATAATAAATGTAGAAGGAAGAATATGGCTAGGAAACTCATTTGATGAACATCAGGACTATAATTGATGGGGTGGGAATTACACACGGTGAGAGTCTAATAACCGGCAGGGCATTTACCTTGCTGAAAAAGATCTTGCACGTTAACCTCAGTCTTTCCTCAGATCTGTGTCCTGGGCGCTGTTAACATGATGCACGAGATGAGACTGCATTGTTCTCAGGCATTACTGCCCAAAGAGCATCATCTAATCCACATAGTGGGGAAACAGTGGGCAAGTCCAAGCTGAGGGAATGTGTACAGAAATGTTAAGTTTATGAAGGACAACAGGACTCCATGATGATTCCAGTTGAATATAAAAAGAAAATAATCCATTTGGATGCAAGATACTGAATTGATTCTCAACTACCAAAAAATTAATCTTTAAATTTTTTTTTTCTATGACAGATTGTTAGGACAATCAAAGAACACTGGACAACATCTATAAATTAAATAGTATTTAACAATAAAAGAACATACTGCCTACAACTAAATCTGTAATTATTCAACCAGATGTAACAATTCACATCTGTAATCCTAATGTATGGAAGAAGGCAGATGGATCGTTGTGAGTTCAAAACCACACTCACTACATAGGAAGCTCTAGGCTGATCCAGACAACAGAGTTAGACTCTGCTTGAAAAGCATATATTAGATCTAATTTAAAATTATATGTATAATGAGAGTAAATATGAGGAAACTTTGGTAAAAATAGATTACCAACAGTTGGGGATCCTGGGTGAGGCCATTATGGGACTTTTCACTCTAGTTCAACTTTTCTCTGGTCCTGGAATTACTTAAAAATAAAAAAAAAATGCCATTCATGTTCCTTGGCTGTTTTCCTGACAGTTGGTTAACTGGCGGTTTTGTTCCAGCAAAGTGTCTGCTCTGGCTTCACCGCAGAGGTTTCTCAGTTCATTTCCCATCCCGTTGCTTCTCTTATAGCACTTGGCATTTGCCAGTGCTTGGCCTCAGCCCAGCCTGAGAACGGACCGTGGGGCTTTCCAGCTGCGTCTGTGTGAATAGTCTCCCACAAGAGAGCTGAGGTTTACTTGCATGGGGCTTGGTATGTGAGCAGCTCAAGAAAGTAGGGCCAGCCCTTTGCAACTTCTAAGCACTTCAGTGACAAGGGACTGCCTTGTGCTGGCAGATGGGAGAACATACCTGATCCTTTGTAAGGAGCTGGATATGTCACTGAGGGAAGGAAAGATGGAAGTGAGGCAAGCATGTCCGTGCTGCCGGAGCAGCCTCGGATACATTTCAAAGACTCTCCCCACAATACTGGTTTTTCTGTTGCTGTGATAAAATACACTATGATCAAAACAACTTAAGGTCCAAGGATTTCTTTTAGCTTTCACCTCAAGGTCACAGTCTGTCACTGAGGGAAGTCAGGGGGGATCTTGAAGCAGAAATCACAGAGGAACCTGCTTTCTGGCTTGCTCACTGCCACGCTCAACTAGCTTTCTTATACAGCTCAGGCCCATAGGCCTAGGTAGGATGCTGCCCACAGTGGGCCAGGACCTTCCACATTAATCACCAGTTGAGCTAGTCTCTAACAAAATTGGCCACAGGCCAATCTGACTGAAGTAATTCTTTAGTTGAGGTTCCCTCCTCCAAGGTGATTCAATTGTGTTAAGCTGATAATAAAAACTAACCAGGACGTCCACTAATAACTTCTCATTAGATATAGCTACCCTGGGATTCTCTGGCACTTCTAAAGAGTCCATCATTTCCTAGAAAGAACTTTTTAAAAAAATCATTCTTATTTATACACATTCACTTTCAGACATGTGTGAGCACACACACACTGATCCATACACATACGTGCATATACACACATTAAGTATGTCTTCCTATCAAGACTGAGAGTCCATTTCAGTTTCATATTATTTGGTATCCAACACCTGACCATCAACAGTTAAGTGTGACACATGGGTGCTGCCTCCAGTCAAGTATGATTAGTAATACTCAGATGACAACAGGGTAATATTGGCTTTCAAGAATGAGAAGGGCTTAGTGTGGGGTATCTGTGTCTGGTTTGGCCAGACAGACAATAAAAACCTAGGAATTCATGTTCTCTCAGTGTCCTCAATGGTCAGTCATCTCTCCTTGGGGGTTCAAATAGGGCATTCATGGAAGGTTGGAAAAAATGTATTGACATCCCTGAAGGGAAGTAAAGGAAATACTTCAGACATGATGGCAGACTGTGTGACCATCACAAAGCCACTGTACAGTTTGATTTGGGCAATGATACAGAGACATCAGGAGCCAGTCCTTTATTGCTCAGCAGTCATCTCTCAGAGGGGGGCCCAGTGAGTCACTGTCTGGAACAAAACATAGTGGAACACCACACTGACTGGTGAGAATGGGTGGTGGACATGGCTATGTCTGGGAGTCAGTTCAGGCATGAGGGAAAAGGTATTGGCCTTTGTACTATATGTATGATACTTTGATCTCTGAGTATAACCTGAGGCCATCTTGGAGCAGATAGTAACATGGCCCAGTAACCATGGTAGCTATTGCAAGACAACCCAGAGATCCAGTCTGTGGTAATATGATAGAGCTACTGACATTCACTAGTAGATGGAAGGAGACTCTCACCTGGAATTCCAACTATTGCCCCTTCTGCCTCTTTCCATATTGCAAGTGAATTAGGAAGGTTATTGGGCATATAGTAAGGGGAAGGTTATCTGAAAGGGGGACCCTATGAAGTCCCTATCCAGGATGGGGTGGGTCTTTGAAATGATGCAGCTGTTTGAGGGGCACTCACTCTCCTATCAGTAACCCATCATCCATTCTCTGTAAGCAAGCCTGGTAAATTCATTGGTTCTTCAAGTTGGACTTTGGTAGGGTCATCTTTGATTTGCCCTTGGGTCCCATCTGAGGCAAACAGATGTTCACATCTCCCCAGGAAGGGTTGACACAACACCTTAGCAATAGTGTTCTTTAGGTCAGGCATGTTGGGTCTCAGACATGATGCTGCCATCTGGGATTGTGTAGGAAGAAGAATCTTGGGGACCAGAGATGCCACAGGCAGCTGACAAGGGCAGTTGATTTAAAGGAATCTTGAAGGAAAGGCTTTTCTCTCCAACATTGAGCTTATTACCTTAGTCAGTGAGTGAGCCACAAACTGTCTAGAAGAAAGCAGAGGATAGTAACAAACACCCCCTCAGAGGATAGTAACTGCAGTGTGCTTTGGATGCAGAATTTCAGGGTTCAGTAGCTGGGAATGAACTTGCTACCTGAAAGTAACAGGGAGGGCCCAACCACAGATGATGGTAACATGACTCACACGGCTGTGGTCAGGGGTGTCCAGGTCCTCTCCTAAGTGAGGTCCTTTTGGATTTTTGTCCTTGTCTTGAATTATGTGAGACAAAACAGTTAGACTTGGCTAAACTACCCAGCATGAATGTTAGCTACCAGGCTTTGCAAACTGTACCTCTGTGTTGGTGGACCACGATCTCAGAAATATGATGAAGTTCCTTTTGAAGCCTGACTTGAGAGTGTCAGGAGATGAGGATGAAAACAATTAGCCTGTTCTTGGGTCTTTTCTAAGGTCAAAGGTCTTCCCTACGAGTCAGCCCCTTGAAGAGCAATAGAGCAAAACCTAAAACCATGCAGGGTGCAAAGTCAGCTGTTCCCTTTAAGAACAGAGGTTCACAGTGTCAAATAAATTCCCCTGTATGCTCATCTCACTCTCATGATGCACGCTGTCTTTCAACCAATATTTCCAGATGTCTTTGTAACTAAACAAGGCACTTGGGAGAGGGTAGGGGGGACACATAATGATGTCCTCACAGATTTGGCCTGTCCCAGAAGAAAACTATCATAAATGTACCTGAAATCCAAGGTGGTAGCATGGTGTGAGGACAATTTATTTCCATCATATTCCCAAGGAGAAAATTGAGTTTCACCAAGATAATACCTCATGCCCTTTAGCGTCCGTTGGAGTGATTTCCTTCCCTATTATGTCATCCTATTTCTTAAGACAAAAGGCTTCAATTTGATTATTTTATTAGATAACATTTTTTTTTTTTTTTTGGTCACCAAATGTTAAGTTTGGATGAGAATTTCTGGTGTGAGAAGAACTAATGTTATCAGGACTTACTAAGTCTAGACAATTGCTTTTACCAGTTCTGTTTGGGGGACCATTTTGTTTTACTGATAATTACTGATAATGGACCGAGTCTTTGTTTCTATTATATACAACTGTACTAATGTTTTGAGATGTGTCTGAATATAACTTTTGGCTCTATCCTTCTCTGCCACGTGCTGCCTAGGTCGAAAACAGCCTCACAGGAGCAATCACAAGAGGAGTTAGATGTCATGGTACAAGCCTGTGATCGTAGCATTCAGGAGGATCCTGAGTCTGAGGCCAGCCTGGGCTACATAGCAAGTTTCAGGCTAGTCACTCTTATAAAGGGAGACTCCTGTCTCAAAAATTAAAATGATAAAGAAAAACAAAAGTTCACAAGTTCTGAGACACTATTTTCTCTTTGCTCAATGTCTGTGGCAATAGTTTGATAAATGTTGAATGACTACATGATCTGTTCTGGTACTTTCTTTCTAGACAATCTTGCTGTACAGTTGAGGCTGGCATTGAACTCAGAGATATTCTGACTTAGTTTCCAGATTGTGGGAATTTTAGGCAAGCTCCCCCATACCCACAATTCTGTATTGTTTAGAAGAAAGAAAATGCTGTGATTTTCTTCTTTCTTCGGGTAGAGAATCTTAAATTATACAAACTGCCCTGATTATTCACTTGACCTACACAACCTATAAAATCGAATGTCAAGGTGAGCATTTTTAATCTTATATAAGAAAATTTCAATTACCTGAGTTAATTAAGAAGGGCCAATTCTCAAATAATTCCACAAATTAATAGCACCAAAGTTGTTATAATAAGATAGAACAAACGATCTTTCCCAAAAGGCAAGGTTTAGTGAAGGGTGAGCTGAATGGAATATAAACATATTTGGAACCATCTTGAGGCATATTTCAACATGCCTGCTGACCACAGATCTCATTTCCATTAGGTTGACTGCAACACTCAGCATTTATAAAGTCTTCTGTGTAGATAAAACAATAACCTCAAACTTCTTGTTTCTGATCATGAAAATGAAGACTTGAGTGAAAAGGCCACAACCAAGCAAATGGGAGACTTAAAGATAAGAAACTTGGGTGGGAGTTGAACATGGTAACTTGGGGCAGAAAGTGGGTGTGTTTGGTGTGCTTTTCAGGGTTCCTTACTTCCCAGTTGTTTCACATCACCATCTAACAAACGCTGTGTGTGTGCAGGGGGTTCTTCACCTTTGGTCTAACCCAGAGATGGGCTCTTCTCGCCCAACGATGCCCTCATCAGTGCTATTTGGTTGATCTCTTTGGAAATCCAGAAATGAAAGAGCAAAAAAGGTCAGTGCACAGAGTGGTTAACGTTAGACTCGGATTGTCCAGCTCTTGGATTTCTTTCCTTTGTGCAAGGACAGCAGCTTCTATGGCTTGACCCTGTCCTCCAGAAGTTCAGGGCTGGGAACTTTAATCCCCAAATTGACATGTGAATAGCATTTGAAAGTAGGACCCCAGGGAGCACTTAGGGTTAGATGACAGGGTAAGTTTGGGGCCCGTGATGACCTGTAGGCTTTACAAGAGAAGGAAGAGACACCTTGACTAACAAACACATTTGCTCGGGTTTGCCATGAGATACTCTCTGCCTTGTGCTGCAGCAAGAACATCCCTGCCAGATCCTAGCTTTAGGCTCTCAGATTTTTCAGCCTCTAGAATATGAGTCAAATAGACTTTATAAGTTACTCAGTCTCAAGTACTTTGTTAATAGCAACCGAAAACCAACAAAGACAGCAGCGTAAGATATGCGATCTTTTCAAATGTACAAATTGGTTCTGCCAGCCAGAGGTGACTTGTTCATGAAAAGTTGGAAAAGTAAACTTTTATTTTTCTGATTCAATTGTCTTGAAGACTTATTGTCTCCATCTGCTATCTTATGCCCCGTCCTGGAAGCTTCTAGCTCCCATACAATCTGATCTGGGCCTAGAATATTTTCAGCCTCTGAGACTTACTGCTGAATAAGCTCACCCTTTCTAGCCCTTCGTGAGCTCAAACTAGCTGGCTCAACTCAGCTGTTCTGGCTCAAATTACTCTCTAAGATAACTGATTCAATCTGGCTTCTCTCTCAGTTTTTCAGTGAATTGCTCTGCTTGCCCTGAAACCAACTCTAGCAATCTGTTCTAATCTTCTGGCTCCTCATTCTCTGGTTCGTTCTGTCTTCACCTGTGTCTAGCTTGTTCTCTCTGCAACCTGTCTCTTTATAACTCTCCCAGTATAACTGCGTCTTCCCTCCCCCCTTCTCTCTCTCTCTCTCTCTCTCTCTCTCTCTCTCTCTCTCTGTGTGTGTGTGTGTGTGTGTGTGTGTGTGTGTGTGTGTGTCTGTGCTGCCCCTCAACTCACTGACTCAACCAAACTGACTAGAACTCAGAGAGATCTGCATGCCTCTGTCTCCTGAGTTCTGGGATTAAGGGCATGTATCACTTTGCCTGGACCTAAGTTGTTTTTTACCTGAAACTTGCTCTATACCAGGCTGGCCTTGAACTCAAAGATCTGCTTGCCTCTGTCTCCTGAGATTAAAGGCATTTCTGTATTCCAGCTGGATCACACAGACCAAGAAGGTCTTTGGATGTGATCTCTTGCCAGAGGAGCCATGTTCTGAATTAAAAGTCCTCTACAAAAGAGGACTCAGAGTCATTGAAAATGATAGACTGTACTTTGTACTATAACCTTGCTTCTTCTTTAATTTATTGTCCAATAAAATGGATATTCATGGGAAAGAATTAGTAGGCATCTTCGTATTTGTCTGTGGGATATATTGTGTGTGTGTGTGTGTGTGTGTGTGTGTGTGTGTGTGTGTGTGAGAGAGAGAGAGAGAGAGTAGGGTAACAGAGCATCTGGATAAAGGAATAGAGACAGATCATTTGTTGAATTCTATTGCTACACTTATGAGGAAAAGCAAGAGACAAATCTGAGAAATCCAAGAGTTTAAATAATTTGTTCCAGGTCATGGGATTTGTTAGAAGACAAACTTAAACCCAGAATTCAAGACTCCCAGTCTGTCACGTGTGCATTCCCAGGCACAGTTTCCTTCGTGTTTCCCAAAGTCACTCCTATATTTTTTTCTGGATTTAATTATGTGTGTATAGCTTAGGCACTGAGCCTGACTATTAGTGCTGCAGTGTCTACCAGGACAAATATTTAGGGCAAGGGTGCTCTGACGGCTCCACGACGGAACCGCGGCACCATGGCAGTCACTGTTGAGTGTTCATGTGTCCCCCACGCATGACAGGTGGAAGGCTCATCATCTTGTCATCATTTTTTAAAAGATAAGTTCCTGCTAATGTATCGCAGGCTGGCCCATTTCTGTCTTAAGCTATCAAGGGGGAACCTTGCTGGTGCCCACTACTAAGTCTGATGTGTCTTTTGGCTTTGGTAAGAGGATCTTATTTTTAAAAATCTACTTACTTCGGGCAATATTTTGCTGGAAAAACATAAAAAAGAGTTTGTGATCTCAGAAAATCCCAGTGACAAACGCCACCATATCCCGTATATATTACCTTCTGAATCTCAGAGGGAAACAAATCCATCCTAATTGTAAAGTTATTATTTATAGCCTAGAGTCTATATTATTGACACTCTTGGGATTTCAGATCTTCATGCTCCATTTATTATTTATTGGCTGGCTTTTGTTTGTTGTCTCTCTTAATGATCAAAATGACTAAGACATTTTATACACAGAATCATCTCATTGTTTATGTATTTACTTTAAGTCCAAACTTCACAGCAGAGCAATATACTAATTCACAGAATTTATTAGTTTAGGCTACAGGCTCAGATGAAGAAGAAGAAGAAGAAGAAGAAGAAGAAGAAGAAGAAGAAGAAGAAAACCAATACATCAGAGAAATGTTCACTGTCAGGATATTACTTTTGCTAATAAGTGCACAGAATGGAGAATCCCTGTGACCAAGATGCAGAGCCAGAACACCATTCTCATATCTTGGGGCATCCTCACCGCCAGTAGTTTCCCATCTGAAAGCAAGCCTTGACTTAGTAGAATAGAATGCATGTAAGGCACCTGGCGTGGTGGTGCACACCTTTAATCCCAGCACTTGGGAGGCAGATCTCTGTGAATTCCAGGGCAGCCTAGTTTACAGAGCAAGTCCAGGATAGCCAAGGGCAGAGAGGGTGTTCTTGGGAGGGAGGGAGGCTGAAGACTAGCCATATGTGTGGTATGAATTAAGAGCAGGTTTGAGAGCTGAAATGGAAGCTGAGGCCACTTTGCTTCTGATTTTCTGCAGTGCTAATACCCAGACAGACAATAGATATGCCACAGGGTTTTATGAGACAAAGATTTGGTTGATTCATTTTGTTCTATCAAGAGCCTACTAGAGAAACCAGCACGTGATAATCACTTGTATGATTATTCACTTTTCAGTAAATACATGCATGTTTGCATACATGTGTTTCTTTACCGGAGAAAATGCTTTCCTGAATTTTAGGGTCATGCATCTCATGACGGTATGTATGAAGTAAATGTCTACTCAACTGGCGTGCATGCAGCTGAACATTCTAAACTAAGAGTCAGCCTTCTTTGAATGTGAATAATCTTTGACAGAAATTGAGAGAAACATTTAACCATGCCTCTTTGTGTTCCATGGAACTGTGCAGTATCCTTGAGCTGGCTAACTTAAAATTTAGAGTATAAGTTAAACTGCCCATCTCTGTAACACAGGAGGTTAAACTATAAAACAAAACAAAACAAAAACCCTCTCAGCACAACAGCAAAAAACAGCCCCTGTAACACAGGAGATTAAAGTACAAAAAAACCCAAAACAAAACAACAAACAAACAAATCCAAACAAAAAAGCAAAACCTCCCAAAACCAACCAAACAAAAAACCTTCTTCAATTGTAATACAAAAGCAAAAGCAAATTATGCAGGAATACTCTGAGATACTGAGACAGGGACTTTGGAAGACCTTTGACAAACTTGTAATTTTGTGACAGACTTGTGATGTTTGCAGGACTATGGGCTCCCAGAGTTCTGCCAGAGAGTTCTTAAAACAAAAACAAAAACAAACCTCTACCTACACAATTTGCCATTTAAAAAAATGTGGCGGGTTCCTAATCCATTCACAGGAAAGGAAAGCTGGGAAAGGAAACGTCAGCCACAAAAAGGCTATATGTTAGCCAAATGAACCAAATCCGAAGAGGAGAGCACTGGCTGCAATTTAACTGGCCGAGTTAAACATGACTTGATTAGAGCAGATCTTGGGGATCAACTTGATAGTAATTGGGCCTTATTTAGCTTGGCCAATTAAAGGCCAACCTCTTCTCTAAATTGGCTATTTTCACAGCGGTTACACCTTTGCTTTCGTAATTTTCTTTTTCCAGCTTGCCATTTTTAATTTAGATACTTGATTATTTCGTGCATGTGTGTGCATATAGACCCATGCCTAAACACTTGCACATAATGCAAAATTAATGTGTGTTTGTATTGGGTGAAATAATTACCTTCTTATTACTATGGTGCTAGAAATATTTTAACGTGTCCAATAACTCTTCAGGTTCTGGAGAGAATATCTAAGCTAAGTCAAGGGATGAGTCCTAAAAAGCAACAATTATCACTGTGATAAGAAAAATGAGCTGGACAAGGAGGGAGGAGTCTGGTGTGCAGGGAGGCCAGGGAAGCAGATTAGGTACTCTATCTACTGACCAGGGCATCCTTGATGTCACCATGGGTCACTTTTCACCAAGTGCACACTCACTCTTGTGCTCTTGCCAAGACCCTGGAGTGATTCTGACCAACGTGGTAGAAATTATCCTTGAGTCAGTAAGTAGCTGCTCTCGAGACCAAAGCAAGAAACCCAAATTGCAGGCAGTGAACACGGACCAGCAGAAGCCAAGAGCCAGCTACTCAGTTTTCTGTATCGGCCTAAAATTGTTTATACAAATGTTAGGACTTAGGACACACAACCCAGGAGAAAAGAGAGGACACTGCCACGGTGCTCTTAGTAGGATCTGGTGAGTTCAGATCTGGGAGAATGATTAAACATTGCCACCACTCAAGCCCACAAGGTGAGGAAAAGCAGGATAAAAAAAACCTGACCCTTCTGCCTTCGTTCTGTTTCTGTCCTTTGGCAGAGGGCACAGGCATACTCTATAATGTCCTTCCCTCTTGAATTATCTCAAATGCCAGAAAGAACAAAACCTCACAAGACCGGCTCCTACCTTTAGTTGAGCACACTTCTCCAGGACAATGTTTGACAATTTCACAACTTAGGGGATCACCTTGCAGAATAAACAAGGATTGAGACTATGGTGGATCAAAAACCAGCTGGAGCACACTTTTTTTTTTTTTTTCAGGGCTGCTTAATTGTTTATACCTCCTGCCCTTTCTTTAAACCTAAACTTCACAGCAGTTTACTCAGACTGACTTGGGGGAGATGCCACGGGGCCCCTGCATTTGTTTCAACAGACCCATACTGGATAAATCTTTGTTTCCACCATTATACATCTCTTTGCTTTAGGTATGTTAGAAGGGGTATCAGAGCCTAGCTTGTTGGGGTGTCGAGAGCCTGTGTTTTCACCCTAAAAACTTTACTGACAAACCCAGCAGAGCAAGCACTGGAGAAAAGGAGAGGGCACTTCACAGCTAAGGGACATGCCTGGGTCTGCCTTGTTAAAACGCAGCATGAAGCACTCTGACTCAGGGAGGTGCAACTATCCCTCTACCCGAGGGACAATGGTTCCATGATCAAAAATCAGAATTGCGCAAGTTCAGATCCCTTCTATAAAGTGTGTAGTATTTGCGTGTAACCTGTACATGTCCTCTGGGACAGCCTAAAACATCTATAACTGAAAATAACACCTAACACAATACAAATAGTTTCGACACTGTGTCACCTAAGGAATAATAGCAAGAAAAAAAATGTAGACGTGATCAATAAGGATAAAATAGTTTTTCAAATGCTTCTAATCTGTGGTGGGCTACATTCATTGGTACAGGACTCTTACATATAGGAGGCTGACTATGTATGTTTCTGTCACCTCTCAGAAAGAAGGACAGGAATGTTTTAACATGAAATATGGATTGTGCATGTCTGTGGGCTGCAGCTGACTTTATTTTTCAAGATCTAAGAACTTTTTTTTTTTTGCCTAACTGAATGAGCAGTTGTTTAAAAATTTCAGGGCTGTGTCGTGAGCATATTGGCTCATTTCAAAATCAGCTCTTCTCCTCAGAGATTCCATATTCTTTGTGGAGGTGGAATCCTTAGCATGTCACCTACTTTCTCCCATAGAGGGATATGATTTTGAAGAGTGCTAGCCAGAATGGAGAGTAAAGAAAGGGGACAAGCCTCCTTAGTGAGGACATACAACAATGTTACTGGGGTAAACTGGAGGGAGGGTGGCATTCTATCTGCTTCTGGGAGGAGCCTACTGCTCTTCCTTTCCACTTGTCCTTACTTTGGCCATGGGAGGAAGTGGAATTCTCTAAGTAAGGAGTTATTCTTTTTTTAAATTGTTTTTTTTTATTTATTTTGTGAATTTCACATCATGCACCCTGTTCCCTCTCATCTCCCACCTCTGCTCCCACCCTCTACACTTGAAACCTCTTGAAACATAAAAAAAAAAAAGTCTCATTGTGGAGGCTACAGTGTGTCTCAGTGTGTCACACGATATTCCATTTTGTCCATACTTTTTTGCTTGCAAATGTTCATTCCAATTACTCCTTGGTCCGGTATAAGGCCTCTGGCTCCCACTATTTGTCAGTACTAGAACCTCACTGGGACTCTCTCAGATATCCTGTTGTTGTCATGTGTCATGGAGATCCTGTAGTTTTGGGTCTGTGGAACTGGCCTCTTCATGCACTCCAGCAGTTCATCCATGGGGTAGATGTTGGTGTGGGCCAACTCAAAACCCTGGTTCTGGGACTGCAACTCCCACATCTAGGGCCGGTTCTACTGTGCTACCCAGGTAAGGTGCAGGGCCTGCTCTCCCTAGTGCTGCAGCAGATAGAGGGTTGGACCAGCTCTCCTGCTCTCATGATCCCATCAGGGCCAACTCTCCCGCCTGCTACCTGTGGTGAGGGCATCAGAGACAAAACAACAGACAAAAAGCAGGGTTGTCTCTCCAATACTCATACCTGCAGAGCTGGCTCACCCAAAATCCCCCACACCCAGGGCTAGCTGTACCATGCTGCAGCATACAAGAGGCAGGGACAATTCTCCTGCTCTTGTGACCCCACCAGGGCCAGATCTCCCTTCTGTCACTGGTGTAAGGGATGAGGGGAGGGGAGGAATCTCTCCCTTGCCACCCCACTTCAATGCAGACAAAAGCAGGGCTGGCTCTCTCACACTCACTCCCTCAGCGCTGGCTCACCCACAACTCACATATCCAGGGCCAGGCAGGGTTCTTCTATTCTCTGGCTTGCTTTCTGTCCTGGGAGCCCATCTGGTGTTTGCCTGGTGCTGGACTTGTGGTTGTCACAGGCTAGTTCCCTGTCTGGGTCCCATGGCACCCACCCAACTGGTGTTGGTCTCTGGCTTGATTTTTTCCAAGAATGTTAGGCTACTATTCATTCAAATGTTCATAGGGCAGAACACTGAATGTAGACATAGCCTCTCTCCTCTCTGCCACCTACTGGTGCACAAGTGACACAGCAGCCACATCTGCAATGCCTCTATGGGTAAGAAGGAACTATGCTTATTGGTCGTGATGTGTCATGTCATTAGCCAATACAGCACTGATTGTTGTGGACTGGGGCATTTTATGTTCACAAATAGGCTTGTTCTTAATTTGGTTTCTCTTAGCTGAAGTGATCTCTGTTTTATTTACATCCATAGATGTGTTTTCCTCCTCCATGGAATGGGATCCTAGCTGAGGGTTTAACTATGAAGTCAGCTTCATTCTCTATTTGAGCCCAAGTTTTGTCTCATTTCCTATTCTCTCCATGTCTGAGTTGGCCTTTCTTCTTAAGTATGGGGAGAGAAATAGTATCAGGCCTGTCTGCTTTGATTCAAAACAGAGTTTACATAGATAGATATCCAGCCCATCTCACATATATACATTGTGTTTGAGGGCATGAAACCCAACTAAAAATGAACTTTGCAAGTAATTTCTCCATGGATTATATTTACTTTAGGGATCTAGTATGAAGGTAAAACTATTTAAAAACAGAATAGGCACATTCTAAAAATTTCTGGCTTAGTTGCCATGATGATACTCAAACTAAACCATAATGATTCTTTGAGAGTCTACTAGCTCTAACAAAATTATATTAAAACATCTTCATTTTTTGCAGTGTAACTTTCTGTACACTGGCGTTTTCTCCCCTCCCCCCGGAAAGAATTTTTGTTTATTAATAAAGCTGGATTACCAACCCCAAAAGAATCTACACATAATTAACATAAGACATGTTACTTATTTGGCATTTTTTAACCTTTGTATGTTGACTCCTGTAAGTAAAGTACTGTGGAGAGGGAGGTGACTAAATGAATTAGACTTGGCCTCTTTTTTAATCCATGGAGGAATGGTTGCAAAACTGTGACGAAACATACTTTTCTGTCTTGTCACATGAACGTCACTACAAGAGATGGCAGAGAGTCCATGAGCTGCCTGAGAGGAGATCATCTAAGAGAGAACTAATTTTGTGGATAGTTGTGGACAGAACACAGGAATGACACGTGGGGGAGATGGTGTAAATCAATGAACTGCTGTGTTTATCATTCTTTTGGTTCTATTAAGATATTCATATACTGCCACATCCTTTATGCTGGTGTTTCTGTATCCTGGGGACTTGCTGGCTCAGGAAACACTGCCCCTCTTAGGCGAGTCAGTTCCTAGAGTTCAGAAGACTCACCTGCAAGTGCTCTTTTTATATTCAGATCCACCAGAGCTCATACTCTAGCCCTAACTCTCACAGACTAGGCTGCCTGCTCAAGCCACTTAGTTCCTTCCCACCTAACCATTTCATAGACAGCTCAGAACAGACCCTATGCTCTGAAGCCTGCTGGAAGAACTCAGCCCAACCAATCCAATAGCCATCCACCCTGCTGTTAGTTTGTTTGCATTAATCTGACAAAATATTTGAGAAAATTAGGTAAAGAGATCTACTTTGCTCATCGATTCAGAGGTTCCAGCTCAGGGTCAGCTGTATGCTGCTTGAGGGACATGGCAAGGCCCACGGTGGCAGGAGTACATGGTGGAACACCATTACTCACCTTATGGCAGCAAGGAAGGAGTGAGACAGGGAGGCCACGGACCTAGGAACAAGATACAGCCTTTGAGGAAATACCACAGTGAACTAATTTCTCCAAATTAATAGTCACGTCCTAAAAATTCCATAACCTTTCAAAATAGGTCTACCAACTGGGGACCAAGCATTCAAAACATGACATTTCAGATTCAAATATATTGTTGAGCAATGAACAAATGAGCTAAAGAATAAATTCCAAGCAGAGGGTAAGTCTACCGTGTGTGTATGTGTGTGTGTGTGTGTGTGTGTGTGTGTGTGTGTGTTTGTGTGTAAAATTCATCCCAAAGCATGCATACATTGCCATAGTAGGACTGAAACTCCAAATCTTTCTTTCTTTTCTTTGTTAATTTTTTAATTTTTTGAGACAGTTTCTTTGTGTAGCCCTGGCTGTCCTGGACACACTTTGTAGACCAGACTGGCCTCGAACCCACAGAGATCCACCTTTCTCTGCCTCTTGAGTGCTAGGATTAAAGGCGTGTGCAACCACACCAGGCTGAGACTCCAAATCTTTCATTTGCAAGTAGACAATATGGATCTGCCTTAGGACGTAACTCAGCACAAGAGGATGTGATGAGCATCATGGAGGAAAAGACAGGGGTGTGGTGATCAGGCTTTACTCCACTTAGGGTTGAGAAATCAAGATGTAAATGATGTAACAGAAAAGGGGTCAAGTTTGCTGCCCCTCAATAATGCCGGCTACCAAGACTACAGAAGGAAGAACTGACTTTACTGCGGGTCTGGAAAACAGAGAAAGGGACTTGGTGCTTGTAAGTCACTCTTTATTTCAGGGACTTGAACAGTTATAGGTGTTGGCTATGGGCCGTGAAAGAGAAAGGTCAGCTAACAGCAGTGGGTGTTCATGTGCTTTCTGGGACTAGGAAGTGATCTCCCACAAACCCAGGTGACACCTCTTTTTATTCATTTATCATCTGGAGTTTTCATTTGAGGCAGCTGGTGGGTGTCTTTAGCTCATAGATTAATGAAAAGGAGACAGAAACAAAATGAAGACAGAGATGGCCAGCCTTTTCATTCTGTTCCAGTCACCCTATCAGATATCTGCAGGTAAAAGGGAAGACTTGGTGTTCTCAACAAAAGTTGCCTTCAGGTCCCTAAAAAAAATCACCTAGGGAACTATTAGAATTGACACCCACATGGCAGCAGTGCTATCTCCAGCAAAGCTAGTGGGAGACTAATAATGAATGTATTGGACAGGTCTATGACTTCCAAATTCAGTGATTTTTAAGCCAACAAGGGCAAGAAAAATAGAATGGTCCATTTATCTTTTCCTTTGGTAATGCTCATAACAAGTCAGACACAAACAAACAGAAGCAAAACAGACAATTTGAAAGAACTGACAAAACTAGGATTATGCAGTTCCAGAATGAGATTTTTTTTCCACCTTTCTAATTAAATGGAACGAGATATCCTTATATCTGCTGCTCTGGCTTGCTGACTATTGTAATAAAACACTGAGCTAAAGCGCCTTGGGTGGGAAAGGGTTTATTTCAGCTCACAACTCTCAGATCACAGTCCATCGTGGGGGGAAGTCCGGGCACGAACTCAAGGGAGGAGCTGATGCAGAGGCCACTGAGGGGTCCTGCTTACTGGCTTGCTTTCTCTGACTTGCTCAGACTGCTTTTCTATACAACCCAGGACTACCTGCCCAGGGAGAGCACCACCCACAATGGGTCTGGGCCTCCCACTTCAGTCATTAAATCAAAATATCCAACAGACTTTCCTAAAGGCCGATCTTATGGAAGCATTTTCTCAGTTAAGATCCCCTCTTCCCAGATAATGCTTAGGCTTGCATCAGGTTGACAAAAACAACCAGGACACTCACCATTAATAACTAGGAGTGTGGGAAGTCTGCTAATATCAAGCGTATGTGATGATATGAAGGAATGGAGTGGGTATCATAGGAAGACAGCTGCCAGGTCTTTTCAAAATATAAAATGCATGTCACTTATGACCCAACACTGTTCTAGAAAGAAGGTGGATTATATGAATATCAGGGGATTGGCAAGGCTCACTGAACATCCTGGAAGATGGAAAACCTTCTACTTATTTTTAATTTTAACTCCTTGTTGAGTTTGGAGGATGCTGCAGGGCTCTGTGTACGTATCTTTTCAGGACAGAAGCTCCGTTTTTTCCAGCTAATGGCGTGATCTGCTGGACTAGCCATTTCAGGGATAATCAAACCTAAGTAAGTTTGTGGGATTAAAAAGCCACTGGTCCTTGAACAACTAAAAGCCTGCATCTGTAATTGCTTTTTGTCTCACAGAAGCCCACCAGGAAAACTTCAAGAGAGCTAGCTAAACTCCAAAAGTCATGCTGCCTGCATTTTTTTAGGTGACCTATACTTGGCTCATCATAACCCTAATTTCTCTGCCCAGAAACATTCTAGCAGTCTTTGTTTGTTTGTTTTGTTTGTTTGTTTGTTTGTTTGTTTGTTTTTTGGAATGGACAGGATTTGAAGAAGCATGATTTCAACTGAGCCTGCGAAAAAATGGGTCTGCCTCCATATGTGATTACAACTATTTCTTACAGGGATTTGTATGAGTAGTTTTCTTCATAGAAGCCTCTCGCTTTGCTTGCTAAATAGGTGTTATTTTGGGAATGGTTTTCAGTCTACTGCCAACTTGCTACACAGAGTAAACATCTCTTCCCTCTTTTATCTTCTGGTTGTCTTTTTGGACTTTCCACTTACAAAGAGGTAAAATGAAGCATTATAAGTTTTACGGAAGGCCAGGTGAGTGGCTCCCAGGAAATTTCCCTTAGCCCATCATGGGCAACCAGTGTGGATTGATGACTGGCCAACCTGTGAGTGGCCAACTCCCTTGCCTCAGTTGGGGTAGTCTGAAGGACCATTGGGAGCCCAGGCTCCGGCACGGTAGGGAGAACAGGAGAGCCCTCCATGGTGTCTGTATTGGAGATCTCCTCGCAGCCCCATCTAACCCTCTGTGAAAGATTTCTGCACATAAATGTCTCAGTTGAATAATGTCCACAGTAGAACAAAACCCCATGTAATAGTTTATACTCACATGGACACACACATATTTTGCTTTGTGCTTAAGTTTTTCTTGGGGTTCCATGGTGAGATGTTTAGGGATGAGTGTATGCTAGTGGTTGCTGTAGATTCCCCAAAATTTGCACATGACTTCCTAACCCCCAGGACATGACTTTGTTTGAAAATAATTGCTGCAATATAATTTGTTTGTTATGATGTTACATTGGAGTAAGGTGTCCACTTAACGCAGTATGATTGGGTCCTTATAAAACCAAGGAAATTGGTACCAGTGACATGAGTCAGCGGGTAGAGTCAGTTGTTTCCCAAGCCTGACGACCTGAGTCTTCAGGTGATACCAGGCATACATGAGGTATACACATGCAGGCAAAACACTCATATATATAAGATAAAATAAACTAAAAAAAAGAAATTGAAGAAAAAGAATGGAATATATTTCACCTACAGAACATGTCAGCAACTTTTTTTTTATGAAAGAGAGAGAGAGAGAACCCATGTAAAGGTGAAAGTGGAAACCTCTACAAGAATTTGTCCACATGCCAAAAGACACAACACACACACAGCACAAAGGATGGTATTTTTTGAATGAGAAGTCAGCATATAGACGCACACTCACACACACACACACACACACACACACACACACACGGAGCAGATGCTGCAACTGAGGCTAGTTGGCCACTAGCCAGGAATTACTGGAAGTTAAGAAAAAGCCTGAGAATGATCCTTCTTCTCTGTGGACAGAAGGAGCACAGCCTCAATGGTACTGTGGTCAGGGACTTCTGCACTCTGACTTGCAGGGCCAATCATTGAGACTCGATTGGATCACGAGGACTCTGACTAGATCACATCCAATAGACGCATCCTAATCTGACACTATTTTTTGTTTTGTTTTGTTTTTTAATTCATGATGGGGCCAGCGAGATGGCTCAGTAGTTAACCACATGGTCTTCTCTTGCTTAGGACCTGGGTTTGCTTCTCAGCATCCACAGTGGTGGTCCACCCACCAACCATAACTCCAGTTCTAGAGAATCCAGTCCCCTCTCATGACTTCCATGGACACCAAGCATGCACATGGTACACATTCACAGGCAAAACGCTCATATATATAAAATAAAATAACTATGCCTTAAAAAACTAAAAAGAAACTTAAAAAAAAAGGAATGGCATAAGCTTTACCCACAGAACATTCCAGTCAGCAGCCGCACTGTACACTGCTTGGTGTCAGTTGGGTTGTTTTCTTTATTAGAGAGAGAGAGAGAGAGAGAGAGAGAGAGAGAGGAAGAGGAAGAAGAAGAAGAAGAAGAAGAAGAAGAAGAAGAAGAAGGGAAGGAAGGAAGGAAGGAAGGAAGGAAGGAAGGAAGGAAGGAAGGAAGGAAG
>CAJQZJ010004381.1:13608992-13646432 GCA_907164525.1 Lophiomys imhausi | reverse complement strand
AAGGAAGGAAGGAAGGAAGGAAGGAAGGAAGGAAGGAAGGAAGGAAGAAGGAAGAGATAATGTGTTAACATTCCAGAAAAATATCCAAATTCAATTTCTATTGAATTCATGAGACTTTTTGAGTCAATGTAAAGTCCAAACCAAATTCTTTTTTTAAATAATTTATTTATTATTTTATTTTTTGTTTATACAAGTGATCTATCTTCACACACACCCAGAAGAGGGAATCAGATCCCATTACAGATGGTTGTGAGCCACCATGTGGTTGCTGGGGATTGAACTCAGGACCTCTGGAAGAGCAGACAGCACTCTTAACCTCTCAGCCATCTCTCCAGCCCCCAAACCGAATTCTTAAAGTCTAGGGCCATCTGTACATTGAGGACTTAGATCCCAAAGCTGCCTGGTATTATTAACAGTCAATCTTGGAGAAGTCTATTCTCAAGTCTGTTTAGTTCTGTCTGAAGCAAATGCCAACTTCCATATGGCCTGGCTAGGTCAAGGGGGAGGGGGCCCCAAAGACAAAGAGCACCTATACTCCTATATCAACAGTAGTGTTGACATGGATTCCACAGGCCAATTGTGAGAGAGAATACCGAAGACACTGGGGCCTTTGCTTTGAAGCCTTTAGCATTGCCTTTCTAGAAGAGAAGATTTGCCATCTCTACTCTCATTTGTCTTGTCCTTAAGATGGAAGGAAGTTGGTAAACAAGACCAAACGCCAGGAGAGTCTGGGAGGATGAAGCGAATTAGAATGCTGATGTCAGAGGATAATTATAGATACCCAGCACAGCTGGAGTTTGTGAGAACGATGCTGAACATGGGTGTGGGAACAAAAAGGAGGAAGCAGAGGGGAGGAAGGAGGTGCTAGAGGTGGGTAGGAATGGCAGAAGGGTAGGAACAAGAGCAGGTGCTTTTGGGCAGCAGCTGTCGGCCCACACACACCTCACTGAATCACTCTTTAAAAAGGAGAACACTGGCGTTTGCCCTCTTGGCTTCCAAGTCCCTTGGAAGGCAGAGCCCCATCCCACACACTCGTGACCATGTCCTTAGGACTGCAGGAACTAGTCCACCAAAGGGCAACGAAGAGAACAACTTTTGTCCTTCCTCCCACCTTCAGTGCTTTGAGAACTCTGAGCCACCTGCAAGTAGAAAGTCATGAATTCAGGTGGTTCATACCATACAGGTGTCTGTACTATGGGGTCACATGCACCAAGTCCCTACAGGGTCACTGCCTGGCTTCCTGTTTCCCTCAGGTTTTTCACTTGGTAGAAAATCTCAGCTAACCTAGACAGAGAATTTGTTCAGATTTACAAAAGTCCCCATTCTGGGATATTTGGAAAAGGTACCCCTTGGATGCGTGTTTGCCTAACAGGCACAAATGCCTGGGTTTGGTCCCAACCCCTGTATAAAGCCAAGTGCTCAGGAGTGGAGGTAGCATGATCAGAAATTTATCATGGGCTCCTTAGCAAATTCAAGGCCAACCTGGAATGCATGAGATCTCTGTCTCAAAAGAAAGATGAAAAAGACACCAATCATCATTCAACCAACCAATCGATCCTGTCCTCCTGGTCTGCCATCTTAGTCCCTTATGGACCTCAGGGCTGGAGTAGTCCAGTCTAGGGCTCTCACATCTACATATAAACTGCAGGACTGTAAGGACTGGTCTGAGCAGTAGACAGGGAGCTGAGCCAGACAGGTGAGGGGTCCTTCATGTGGACAGGCAGATTGGATTTTCTTTGCAATTCAGAGTAAACCACACCAGGCAGTGATTCTCTGCTTTTAATATCAGGCATTGAATTATTCAAAAGCACTTTGATTGAGAAGCTGGTATCCTCCATTCCTATTAATCAAATGACCAAAGCATAAATTTGCTTTCAAAAGGTAGTGAGAAATGAATTTTATTTCTTTAAAAGGAACGAAGAAGAAAAAAGATAAAGTGCTGACCGCAAACCTGCACAATGGGATTCCCAGGAAAGATAGGCGGTAACAATAAATAGTTAAACCTTTGTGTTGATAATATGCCTATCCACCAGAGGTTCAAAGCCTCTTTCTGTGTTTTTAATGTACTCAGGGCCTTTCAACCTGCCTGGGAGACACAGTGGGCAGGTATTATGATTCTCATCCTATTATCACAAGAACCGGCCAGTGCATAAAGATGAAATAAATGCTTACAGAAACTCACATAGAGAATTAGCCTCTGAACCAGGTTAGAACTCCAGCCTCCTGCTGTCCCTTTCCAGAAAGGGAGTGCTATTCAAAAGTGAAGCAAAATGACAAGAGAATTCCAGGACCAGAATCCCAGTCACTTGCAAGTCTGTCTTGGAGTGAGCTTGTTTTCTGTTGGAAAGAAATGATGTTCCATTTATGATTGTCGGTGAACACCCTGCCACCCATATCATGGAGCAACATCTGAGACAGCTCAGCGCAGTCACAGTACAGGGCCAGCTTCCTGCAGAACAGGAAGGGGGCTTCAGGGCTTTGGGTGTTTGCCCATTTATGGCAACAACTGTTTCATGAGGAGTCTGTCCTTTGTGGCGAGCTGCACTAAGCATTTTGTGTGACTTGTCTTTCAAAGCCTTCATTGCAACCATGGGAGGAGGAAAGTCTCACTCTCTCCTCTGGAGAGAGTGAACTCTGAGGACCCAGTACAGAGAAAAGCTGCCACCTGAAGCCAGATCCATCACTGAACCCCAAATACAGCATCTTACCCAGTCTCCTGAGCTCTCTCTGACCAACCTTTGTCCCTAACTGAAAAAACTGTCCCTTTTCTACACCCTTGGAACAAATATTAACAAATGCTACTGCCTACAAGTCAGTTTAGTTCTCAATATTTTAAATGAAATAGACCAGCCTAGCCAATATCAGAATACTACATAGACAACGAAGCTACTTATTGTTCAGGGAAGAGATTGCCTTAAATGTGGTGTGTGTGTCTATCTATCCGTTCGTCTATGCAAATATTTCAGGGTGGCAATGTAAAAATCTAGTTTGGGTCACAAGAGAAAGGTCTGAGATGTACTGTCATGGACTCTCAGGCTGCCATTCTCTCCCCTTTTACTTATTAAAACAAAACAAAAACAAAGAGATATTCTGCATCTTGAAATAATACTTAGATGGTACTAGTTGTCTTTGTGCTAAAGATTGATAGCAGGACCTGGAAATCTTTTTTTCAGCTCCACATGTCTCCTGGGACTTAGTTTACTTTTTTTTTTTTGAACCACACATGAGCCTTGTTTTGTTGCTGTTTGCAGTGTCTGTGTGTTCCTATGTTGGTGGGGTCAACCTTAGCTCCCCCCTCATGAATCCTGTGAGGGCAGCAGGAAAGGAGATCATCTAAGTCATCAATTACACAAATATTACACTTGGTGCAGACTTGGAAGTGGCAAGAATGGGCGCTTTCAAAGAGATGCATCAGAGGTATTAGCTCTGACGAGCCGGTTTGTGTTCAAGCCGAGCTGGTGGGGAGCTTGAAGCACACCATCAATGTTCATCAAAGGTTTCTGTGCAAAGTCTGAAGTTTGCTTTCACTGTGGTCAAGGTCAATGGTATGTGGGGACCATATAGACCATTAAAATAAGGGAAAGAAACAAGTCCAGTATCGAGGATGAGTCCTGACAGCCAGAGTCACCACCCCCTTTTCCAGCGTGACGATAAGCAAAGAATTGAGAATTTACCAAAGAGAGGAAAAGGCAAGGGCAAGTCACAGTTACATGGGCTACGATCCATCCCATCCCCTATCACCACTCCCCACCCCAACATACTTTTCACATAGTCAACTTGGCCAGTTGTAATGAAATACCATAGACTGGGTTGTTTCAAAAACAAATATTTATTGTTCACAATCTGGGCACTGGAAAGTTCGAGAACAGGGAGCTAGTTTGCTGGGTTCTGGCTAACTCCTCTTGCCATTTGTCTTCCTGATATGTTCTCACCAGTTAGAAAGAGTAGCTTAGAAGAGGCCCTATCTATCTCTTCTATTAGGGTAAGCAGATGTTGCTTGTCTCTTAGCAGCTTTATTTCTTATTAGCTTAGAAAATAACTATAATAGGCTGTCATAGTACCTAACAGAATGACTGGTTTGCATAACCATTAGTTTGCATTTCTTTTTTTTTAATAATTTATTTTTTATTTCTTCAAGTTACATCTCAATCACAATCACCTCCCTACTCCCCCCTCCAGTCCCACCCTTCCACCCTCCTCCCCCTCAACCCCCCCATCCTCTTCCCTTCTTTTTTTTTTTTTTTTTTTAGTTTAAGGTATTTCTTTTTCCCCACTCAACAGCTCTCCCTTTCAGTCCAAAAAATGGTTCTTTTTCTTATAACTATAAATACAATACAAAACAACAGAAATAAATAGGCCACAATTATAAGAGTTATATGGCTTAGCATACATTCCCAATGTCCAGTCCATATGTATTTGGCACCTGACTTTAACATTCTACTATCTAACCATCTCCATGAGTTTAAAGTTCTATATCTAACTCAGCTTTCATACTAACTTGCCTCACAATTTTAAAAATATTTTTAGATCCAGAACACCCTCTTGATTCCTAAACAACTCAAAATTTAACTATGAGACTCTAGCTATCTATTCTTCAACCACCTCAGAGACCCGAGAGGGATAAATATATCTGATTATATAGGAAGTGCAGGGCCTGCAGCTTCCAAAACTAAAAAATGACATACCAGTGGCTGCCTGGACAGTTCCCATTTTCTCTCCATACATTACAGCATTAATCTTCAGCCATTTGGCCCCGTTTCTCTGACAGACATTGATTGTAGAGCAGGAATTATGAAGGACTTACCTACCCTGTCTTGGCAGAGCTAGGCTGTCGACTTATCTGCTTCCAAGTTTTGTCCTTTTTGGACAGCGTTCTGTCTACAGTTGAAGCAAGGGGTTTTTCTTGCCAAGAGAAAGGCTTACCACCAATTCAACCATCTCCCACTGGAGATTCTTCGATGCTCATCTTCTACTTGGTATTTGGCCACAGTGGTATTGACCCTTGTATATTGATGTAGAATTAAGATTGTATTGGGCTACATCGATATTGATCTTTGTATATTGATACAAAATTAAGATTATATTTGGCCACATTGGTATTGATCTTTGTATATTGATACAAAATTAAGGGTAACGCTTCTTAAAGGTATTGTTCGTAGTAATGCTTAAAAATGAAATGTCAAGTTTGACCTCTCGCTACCAACTGACATAAACTGTTTAGGATAATTAAGAAACGGAAACTAATAGTCATGAAAACGTGTCATTTTGTTAGTTACTATGACAGTCTATCACAGTTATTTTCTAAGCTACTCAAAAATCAAGTTGCTAAGAGACAAGCAATATTTGCTTATCTAAATATAAGAGATAGATAGGGCATCTTCAAAAACCTCAAGAGATCTGCAGAATATGGCATTCAAAGATGTTTTCTTAACTTAAGATTTTTTGAAATGGAGACATGTCAGCTCCTGACAGCACCCTCTATTCTACTCCAAGTAGTTTGCATTTCTTAATTATCCTAAACAGTTTATGACAATTAGTAGTAAAAGGCCGAACCATCACATTTCATTTTTTTTTCTTTACCTCCTAACCCTTCCATCCCATTTCTCTGGGGTGGGGTGTCCTTATATAACAGTCCCTTATCTCAATTGAGAGGTTGTATGACAGCCAAGAGCCTCCTCATTCATTGGGGGTCTACGAGGCAGTACCATCAGTGAAAAGTGTCTCATTGCCCGGGAAAGAGAACTAAAAAACAAACAAACAAACAAATAAGCAGACAAATAGATAAAAAAGACTAAAAAATAGAAAAAATTATATAATAAATAAATAAATAAAAATAAAAAATAAAAAGTCTATCTGCAGAATATGGCATTCAAAGATGTTTTCGTAACTTTAGATATTTTTATATCAAGACATATCAACTCCTGACAGCACCCCCTATTCTACGCCAAGTAGAAGATGAGCATCGAAGAATCTTCAGTGAGAGATGATTGAATTAGTCGCAAGCCTATCTCTTGGTAGGAAAAGCCCCTTGCTCCAACTGTAGACAGAATGCTGTCCAAAAAGGACAAAACCTGGAAGCAGGTAAGTCGACAGCCTAGCTCTGCCAAGACAGGGTAGGCAAGTCCTTTATAACCCCTGCTCTACAATCAATGTCTGTCAGAGAAACGGGGCCAAATGACTGAAGATCGATGCTGTAATGTATGGAGAGAAAATGGGAACTGTCCAGGCAGCCACTGGTATGTCATTTCTTAGTTTTGGAAGCTTCAGGCCCTGTACTTCCTATAAAATCAGATATATTTATCCCTCTCAGGTCTCTGAGGTGGTTGAAGAACAGATAGCTAGAGTCTCATAATTAAATTTTGAGTTGCTTAGGAGTCAAGAGAGTGTTATAGATCTAAGAAGACACTTTTAAAATTGTGTTGCAAGTTAGTATGAATGTTGAGTTAGATATATAACTCTAAATTCATGGAGATGGTTAGATAGTAGAATGTTAAAGTCAGGTACCAAATACATATGGACTGGTCATTGGGAATGTACGCTAAGCCATATAACCCTCATAACTGTGGCCTAGTTACCTCTGTTGTTTTGTATTGTATTTAGTATTATAAGAAAAAGAACCATTTGTTGGACTGAAAGTGAGAGCTGTTGGGGGGAAAAAGAAATACCTTGAACTGAAAAAAAAAGGGAAGAGGATGGGGGGTTGAGGGTGGGACTGGAGGGGGGAATAGGGAGGGGACTGCGATTGAGATGTAACTTGAAGAAATTAAAAAAAAAGGAAAAAAAAGAAAGAGTAGCTTACTGGTTTTTGTTTGTTTGTTTGTTTGGAATTTTGAAATACTGGGAATAGAACCCAGACCCTCACACATGATAAACAAATGCCTGACCGCTGAGGAATACCCTCAGGCTTATGTCTTTCCCTAAAAGGATATGCATCCTGTACCTTACCCTTATTAACTGTTTTAACCCCAATTACTCCCCTAAATCTCTTTCTCAAAATACAGCTAAGGTGAAGAGTAAGGGCTTCAACCTATTAATCAGAGAGAGAGAGAGAGAGAGAGAGAGAGAGTGCATTAAGACTCTAGCTTATCCCCTGAAGTCAAGGCCACTCCTTGGCCCTTCATTCCCACCACCAGAAGACTCTAGCGGCCTGGCCTTGTCATGTTGTTATTTGTTGATGGGAGAAATTAGTTTCAGAAGTTAAGATCCTCTCAGTTCACAGGCGGGAGGAAGAGTGTGGAGAGCTGCCTGAGCCTGGAGTGCTGTCCCCTCCAGACAGCTTTTATTTTCCCCAGGAATAAGAAGGAGAAATCAAGCAACAACCTCACACACATCCATCACATCTTGGAAGGAAGTGATTTCAGGGGCCTTTCGGTTTCTCAACCTTACATTTCATGAGTGCCTGAATTTTTTACCAATGGTATATACGGCTTTGTGATTTTTAAAAAGTCACACTTTATAAAAACAGCATAGAAAATGCTTTCTAAAAACACATGTAGTAACAGCATAAGCAATTTACTGAGTAAACACGCAGAGGTGCCGAAAGCTCTTGGCTCACACCCTCTAAAGTGCTATCAGACGAGGGTATTTAGAAAGACGTGCTGTTGAGGGGTTCCTGTTTTGTTCTAGTCCATAATTTCATAGAAGAGTAAAAAGACAGCTTTTCTATAAAGAATCCCAAATAATACATTAGCTATACTTTAAGTAAGGGATTAAAAAAAAAAAGCTGCACGAATTTCTTACTCAATCAAGTTGGATACGATCTAGAAACTTCTAGACCCTTTTCGATTCTGAGAAGTCCCAATGTGACCTGTTGTCTGACTACCCTCATTGCCTCACCAGGCAGCTGGAAGCTCTGACCACTCTTAACTGCATCCTGGAGAACGAATAAAGAGTCCTTTCAGTTGGGAAAGCCATTCACAGATGCCAGGGTGGAAGCCACAGCCCTGGAACTATGAAAAGCCTTTATTGGAGCCCCAGTGTGGGAAGTGGAAGGCTGCTAGGCCTCAGCTTTATTAAACCGTAGCTCTTCCCCGCTGCCACCTCATTATTGCCAGGGCTATTGTTAGTTTGAATGAAGAGCGCACCGGGCTGAGGGGAGATCTTTAAAAGAAAAGATGAGTCCAAGTCAGGGGAGGGATGCCTTCGCCAGCAATACACAGAAAAGCTTACAACCTGTCATATGAAACACGGGTATTTTCAAGAATCACAGGCACTAGGTGCTGGGAAACTGAGGGAGTGCACCATTCTCAGCTGTATGACTCTGAGAGTCCCCGTTCCTGTATGTGTTTCTCTGTCCACATCTGTGGCTCTTTCTAGCAAAGATGCCATGGGCAACCCAAGGCAGCATCCTGGCTCAAAAGATGGTTTGTGAACCCTGCTCCAGTGAGTGAAGGCAGGGACCTGTTCAAGTTCAACCTCCTGGGGTGGGTGAGGGACCTTGCAGGTCCTAGAAAAGATATGGAGTGAGTGTTTGCCAACCTGCATCTCTACCTTCAACACTCCCCTCTTTTTTTTTTTTTTTTGGCAGTTGGGCAACACAAGTCCTCCTGATCTCAGACTCCTGAGGCTGCCCGAGGCTTTGTCTGCAGGCAGCAAGGCCTGTGACAGCACAGAGGGGCTTGGGTGACCCAACGGTGATGGTAAGAAATGATTCTTGGACTGCGGTATGGACTGTCTCATTCACATCATGATGGTATGTGGGACATGCAGTCTTAAAGCATGAGCTTCATGTAGCAGGAGTTCCCTGTAGCTGCTGTAATAAAGGGGATCAACACATGGGGCCTGGGGAACAAGATATGTTCTCCTACATTTAGTTCTGGAGGCTATAAATCCAGCCTGAAGGTGTCAGGGGTGGGGAACATATACCTTGCCTCCTTCAGCCTCTGATGGCTCCAGGTTTTCGGTGGTTTGTGGCCGCATCTCTCCAATCTTCTTCTCCTCTTCCCATTTCCACCTCCCCTTTGCCTCCTCTGAGTCTCACAACACTTGTCGTTGTCTTTCTCTCATAACACAGGTCCCGTGGCCTTATCTTCATCCTTAAGGTTCTATAATTTCTTTGCACCTGCAACAATTCTTTCCTGAAATAAGACCATGTTCTCAGGTTTCAGGGCTTGTGTCCTCTCTGGGCCTTCAATCCCAGAGTGATCCATTTTGCTAAAAATGGAAACAAAGTTCCAGAGTGTGGAAGAGGCCACTGTTACAGGGACATAGCTCAGTTGGTAGAGAGCTTTCCTAGCATCCCCGAAGCAAGCTGTGGGCTGGGTCCTCAGCCCTGCATAAGATTAGGGATGAAAGCACACACCTGTAATTCCAGAACTAGGGAGGTGGAAATCAGGGACCAGAAGTTCAAGGTCATCAGCTTGTTAATATGAGTCTCAGGCCATCCTGAGAGATATCCATGTTTCTGGGAGCAGACTGGATAATACGCAGGCTGTTGTGGCAGTTAAATGAGCATGCATGAATTCCCAGCACAGTGCCTACCACATGCATAGACTCTATCCAGCAGCTAGATAGATGTGTAATGACTGCGAGTCACTTGAATATTGTGTTCTTTCTGGAAGAGTGCAAGGAAATATGATCAACCCAGACGAGAGAAAAACTGGTGTTAGGGACTGACTTGTGTTCCCTCAAAAAATCTTAGTTCGAAATCTTAACCTCAGATATGACATACAACACAAAAAGTATTCCAGAAAATGACATGCCATGTATATGGTACCTTAAGATGTAATATATGGCACATGCAAAACCTTAGACTGTGACATGAAGAATATAGAGTACTTCAGAATATGAATGGGTTTGTCAGCTTTATAGTCGTGACAACTTTATAACTGCAACAAAATGCTTGGGATAACGAACCTGAGGAAAGATTTATTTTGGGTCATGGTTTCGGAGGTCTCAGTTCATGGCTGACTGGCTCCGTTGCCTTTGCACCGTCGAGAAAGAAGCAAGCCTCAGAGCACGGTACGTGGGACATGGCAACTTTGCCACTTCACGGCAGCTGGGGAGCAAGAGAGATGGGGGCATATGGGCATGGCTTCAGTGTTTTCACTCCGTCAATTCATCACGTATCCGTGCTGTCTCTTCTTTGGGCCTCTGCTTTTTATTGATTGAACCCGCAGTGTATGCAAAGCCCAAGGACAAGTGTTCAGTAAATATTACTCTGCTTTCTTTACAAAAATCCATAGAAGAGCCATTTTATTTCACTTTTACAGTTAAAAGAACCAGTGTTGAGGGAGGGTAGATCACTTGTCCTGGGTCATTGGTCAGCGAGGCGGTAAAGGCAGGATCGGAGTAGCCATTCTTCCTGCTTGCTTGAGACCTTTATTTATCTATCTACTCTGTACTCTATCCCCACCCTGTACCCCTGTGCCTTCCTCTCTGATCAGCCTAAGGTCATGCTCATTGCATTGTTTTTACTAACAAGGTTTGACAGTATACACTTAAAATGTGTTCACTCGCTTAATACTCATTGAGTTCCAGCCGTACGCTGGGCATCGTGTTGGCATGGCAGCACAGAGCCATACAGAAAGCCAGAGGGGCCAGGAAGCCAGGTGATGTTCTATTACATAGATCACCTTTCTGGGTAAGGTGTAATCTAAACAGGATAAGGCCAAGGGAATCTAAGCCTCACTCCTTTCCTTACCCTTAGAGTCACAGGGGAATCCAGGAAAACATCTGACTTGGCTATGGATGAAACGGATTTCCCCAGTGTCCAGGAGGTCAGAAAAACCTGGCTTGCATCATTGCCAGCTCTGTCACCGAGCAAGCTGCCTGATGCTCTGGGCTTTGATTTATCCATCTGTCTAAGCAGAGGACCACATCGAATCTGGAACTGTCTCACTTCTAGCACTTCATCTGTTCAACTCCATTCAATCCCCTCAAACAAAATGCATCCAGAGGCTCATTTTGAAAGTTCGAGGTGTTGGCTTGTTTATCTCAGGCTGCACCCTGACTGTCCTGTGATGGGCTGGCTAATCACTTCTCCCTGTTCCTGTGCCATTGACTGATGGCCAATTGTTAGAAGCCCCGCCTTGTTAGTGAGACTCAGTTCTGCAAGAGACATGGCTACCTCCCAAATCTGAGGTATGCTGAATTACCAGCTACACATTTATTTCCCTGGAAAAGCAACACATGCATCAAGAAACTGCAAATTGAATCCTCTCCCCAGTGCAGTGGATCTGCTTGTACTTTTATAGAGAGTAAAATCAGGAGTGGATGCAACATATTTCTGTTTGGGGAATTTGTATTTTTAGAACGATAACTTGAACATGAGGCATAGATGTGCTTTTTAAAACACATTCCATTTGTTCCTGTGTGTTTAAGAGACAGGCCAGCTACAAAAGTTTTGTTTTTGGTTTTGTTGCTGTTGTTGTTGCTTTGTATTCCAAGACCCTTCTAAATTCTTCTTTGTAATTTGCCTACTGCAAATGGCTCTGCCCATTTTATGCCAACTATATGAATTATACTGTGTCTAATCCTTGAGCAGTGTCCTCACTGAACCTTCTGTTCTGCCCATTTTGTGAATGGAAAGCTGAGTTCAGGGGAATCGTGTCATTTATACAAAGTCATTTGATCTGGAACTTGATGATCATTTGAGTTCGAGTTAACTTCAAATGTTTTTGGTATCTCTACCCCATATGATGCCTGGAAGAGGAAGCTGGACTGAAATCTAGATGGCATAAAACATGCCAGGAATAAGCAAAAGTGGCTTCTCTTTTCTTCGCAAAACATAGGAGAGGGCTCCGAACAGATCTCTGCACGAAGCCTTGTAAGCATTAGAAAAACTAACCTCCTCCCAGTGGATGTACTCCAACATGCAAAGAGCCTGGCAGTGTGGAGAGAACTTCCCTGACAACCCTCACCTAGTTGCTGGGCTGCGGACACTGCTGTAAGGAGCAGACTTCACATGGCAGCTTGTGGATGGCTGCGGGCAAACATTGGAAGCCGACTGCATTATTTATGATCGTTATTTACTTTGTGATGTTCAAATATTTACATTTCTTTCTTTTCTTTTGCAAACAGTTTAGTGGGCTGAGGGAAACCCTGCCTCCTGCTAAAGAGGTTGAGCCTCATTTCCGGATGCCAAGTTCAGTTAAAGAGATTGACCACACTTCCCAGAGCTGGGCTGGCCAAAAGCCAGCAAGAGTATTGCCTCATTCTTGTTGCAACTATGTCGCTTCAAAGAATGAGTCAACTTATCCTAAAGGGATTCTCTTCTAATGAATTGGCTGCCAGTCTTTGCTGTGCTTTTGACTGGTATCTGCCCCCACTGTTTATTTTTTCCTTAGGTTTTTTTTTTTTTTTTAATTTTCCCTACATCTCTGCTTCTGTTGTCATTGATCTGTGATGTTTGCCCTTAGGTTAATGTGGTAGTTAATCTTCAACTTGATTGCATTTAGAATCACTTAGGAGCCATACCTCTGGGTGTGTCTTTGAGTATGTGTCCCAAGAGGATTGACAGAGGAAGGAAGATCCAGTCTAAAGGTGAGTGGTGCCAAGCTGTGGGTGGACTCACAAGATGAATAAAAAATATCAAGTATGAAGGCCACCATCTGTCTCCATCTGCTTCCTGACTGTGGACGCCATGTGACCAGCCACCTCACGCTCTGGCCATCATGCCTTTGCTTCCGTGGTAGGCTGTATCCCTCTTCAGACTGTGAGCCAGAATAAATCCTTTCTCTAAGTGCTTCTTTTTGGGCATTTTATCACAGCTATGAAAAAAGTAATTTAAGTGGGCAGAATTTGTAACTCAGTTTGTGGAATATTTTTCTAGTATTCCTGGAGTCTGGTGTTTGAACCCTGCATGATGGTGTGTGATGGCACACATCTGAAATCCTAGCACTCTGGTGGTAGAGACAAGAGAATCAGAAGTTCTGGTCATCCTTGCCTACACACTAAGTTCAAGATCAGTCTTACCAAAGGAGGAAGGAGGAGAAGGAGAAGCAACTAACATATGGGAACTTAGGTAATATATCCCCTTTTCAAATAAGATTAAGGAAAATACTGAGTAATGTAAAAGAAAACCATTTCACAAATGAGAGAAACCTTGAACTTCAGACAAACTTTGAATTATCTGTATAGACTTTTGCACTGGCTGAAGACGGTCTCATTCCCTAGTGAGAGCATTCTTGTTGGTATGCGTCAGCAGATGCTCATTTGCCAGAGTAGTGGACTGAGGGGCAAGAGGCTAAATTACCCGTTCCAGGTCTCTTGGAATCCAGGTTCACAGGGCAGTGTTCTGGCTCTCAGTACAGTGAGCAGAGGAAACCTGCGAGAAGCTGGAGAGAGAGGCACAGGAGCCAGATGTCAGCCCTCTTAGTACTCCAGCTGTGCCAACGCCATCCTACTACCAGTGGAGCTTTAGTGACTCGGGGTCAGGACCTACCCCAGAATTTACCATGAATAGCTGTTTCAGTTTTGTTTTTGGTTTTTGTGGGGGTTTGTTGTTGTTGTTTTGTTTTGTTTTTTTTTTTGTTTTTGGAATGAGTTCATTTAGTTATGGATGGCAAAATGAATGATATCGGGATTGTGAGTTTGGAGACACTCTTGCTACAACAGGAAAAGGGTCATAAGCCATGAGCCATGGAACTTCCTGGAAATCCATTAGTCTGTCCAGCTGCTCTGCCTGCCTCCTATGAATAAGAGAGAATTACTGACAACTTTTGGCCTCAAAATAGGACAGGTGGGAAAGCTGCTCAACAAGGGCATTAGCCAGGGCTGTGACTGAAATGGGGGCAGAATTCTGATCATTGCTAAAAATAAATGTCTTACAAGTAGCTTGGGAGCTGCTAGGCTATGTATTCCTTCCTTCCTTTCCTGGGTAGAGAAGAGGTCTTGCCTCCTCTGGAAGAGGCACAGAGGTACGTGTTAGCTTCCTCTTGCAGTGACAGAATACACTGGACAGTGACATACGAAAAGGAGGAGGGAGGTTGGCTGTCACTCAGGGTTTCAGAGACTTCATCTCATTTTGCTCTTCCAGCCTGACCCACATACCGTGTGTGTAATAGTTTGGTTCAGGAGTTTCCCCCAGAGGCCCGCATGTTAAGGGCTGGGTCTTTGGTTCTTCGTCTGTGCTACTATGGGGAGGTGATGGAAACTGCAGGAGATAAGCTCCAAGAAGATCGCTAGAGTGGTCCTCTTGCTGAGGATATTGAAGCCCCAGGCATCTTCTTTTCCTTGATTCCTGGTCATCACTATGGAGCAGCTTTGTTCCAGCACACTCTTCCTGCCAGTGTTCTCCTTCCCTCTCTCCCTCCCTCTCCCCTTTCTTCCCCTCTCCCTCCCTTTCTCCTTACCTCCCTCTCTCCCTCCCTCCCTCTCTCCCTTTCTCCTTCCCTCCCTCTCTCCCTCCCCCTCCCATCCCAGCTTCAACAGTGCAGAGAACACATATAGTATGAACACACTATACAAAAAGATGGCTTGTGTCCCAGGCACAACATGAGCATTTTACCTGAGTTTTACTGCAGAGAAAGAGAGACTCCTTTACTTTAAAAACATCCCCACCATATGAATTATTGGTTCTAAGTCTCTGGTCTCTCTCTCTCCTTTCTCTCCTTTCTTGCCTGCAACCCCTTCACACTATGTATCCCCTTTATTCCACTTTGGCATTTCCATGGAAGCTCAATGCCTCCCTGGTGAACATACACCCCAGGTGCTGTAGGGCACTCCCAATATGTCTGTTATTAGCCCACAACCCCATCTGTCATAAATGATCTTTAGTTAGAAAATGAACATTTAAAAAGGAGATATCAGAGATAAAGAGAGTTTGGAGGACAAACTGTTCTTTGGATTAATCCAGGAACTTTGGGCCCTTCCCTCAGGAAGGGGGTAGCCAGATCCTCCAATGAGCACTACTCTAGGTCAAAATGGACCTAGAGAGAAATCTACTATCATTGTAGACAGTGCAGTGATTGAGAAATACTGAGGGTAAGGTTTCCGCAGACCCTGAGAAGAACAAATTAAATGGGAGAAAAGTTAAGAGAAACATGGGGAGTTCAGTGAGCTTCCAGATAGCTCACCGGGATGTGCTTTAATAATTGAGGAGGAAATGAAGACACGACCAGGTTTGTGACCTCCTTCCATAGTACTCCTGGCCCTTTTTACTGCCTTAAGAAAAGTAAGCAAAGTATGTTTACTGGGGGACAAAACAAACAAACTTAAATTCATTAACCTTATTTTTTAATTTTCAAAATTGAAAACAAAAAGGAGTTTAGCTTTGGTTTTACAGGTTTTGGTTCCCCACAAACCAAGAGAAAGACTGGTATGATAACAAAAGCCTGGTTTATCATCTATGTTAACTTTCTGTCACTGTGACAACAGACCTGACATTCTCTCTCTCTCTCTCTCTCTCTCTCTCTCTCTCTCTGTGTGTGTGTGTGTGTGTGTGTGTGGCAGTTTCAAAAGTTTCAGCCTGTGGTTGATTGGCTCTATTACCTTTGGGCCTGTGCAAAGCAGAACACTGACTTAAACATGTGTTAGAGCAAACCTCCTCACATGACAGCTGGGAAGCAAAGAAAGAGACAAGAAGGAGCCAGGGTCTCAAGAGCCACTTCATGGTACATCTCCAGTAGCCTAACTTCTTTCAGGGAATCCCCACCTTCTAAATGATCCAACACCTTCCAGTGTTGTGGTGTAGCAATTTCCTCAGAGTTGAAACTTTCCATCCTGGAGAGAAACTGGTTAATACTTAGGAAGTAAAGCTCTCATAATTCTCAAAAAGTCCCCGAAACTGACCAAATGCATAAAACCCCTCCCTCCCTAAGGTTATATAAACAGTAAGGAATTTTGAAGAGTCTCAGACCAGACCAGCTGCCTAGCAGACTCTCCTACCTGGGGACTTTGCCTGCAAGTCTGTGCAGAGGGCACCAGGATTCAAGCGTCATGAGTCCTCACCCATGCTGGGAGGCTCTCAGTGAGTCAGTGTGTTAGTGACCCTCTCCCATAGGTTAGTAAGGACCCTCAATAAACTCAGTCAAGGACTTTGATGCTATTGTTTGCTTTGATGTTGACTGTCACCAGCTCCCTGTCTGGAGTAAGGAGACATTTGCTAATTCTCTTCCCAGGAGTGATGTCACATAACACCCACTCGTCCGCAAGGCTGATGCCCAAGCCTTTAAACCACAGCACCAGTTTTAGCATGTCTCTTGTAAATTGGGAGCTGGGGAGAGCTAAGCCACTTTTTTGTATAAGGCCAGAACATACAATCCCTGCCCAACGCCTCCTGAGGAACTGAAAAGAAACAATCTCTCCAAAACCTCTCAACTCTCTCTCTTATTTACCTCCAAATCAAGACAAAGTTACAGAGGCAAAGGCATCCTTCCTATGTTAAGAAGGACAAATATTGCCAGGTGTGGTGGCACACACCTTGAATTCCAGCACTTGGGAGGCAGAGACAGGTGGATCTCTGTGAGTTTGAGGCCACTCTGGTCTACAGGTCGAGTTCCAGAACAGCCAGGGTTCCACAGAGAAATCATGTCTCGAAAAAGCCAGGGGTCCACAGAGAAATCATGTCTCGAAAAAACAAAAAGGAAGGAAGGAAGGAAGAGAGAGAGAGAGAGAAACAAATGTTGATAATCAAAGACAATTTGGGACACTTGGCAGCCAGAAGTTGTTACCAGAGGTATCCACATATCAGGATTTACAATCGGGATCCACTGAGATGGCTCAGTGGGTAAATGTGCTAGATGACCTCACCTTGATTCTGCTGAAGCCATGGTAAAGGGAGTGACCTGACTCCCAAAAGCTGTCCTCCGACCTTCACAGGCATGCTGCAGCAGGCAGGCCTCCCCTCACCCCACCTCCATCCCTGCCACTCCACAATTATAAAGAGTTTTCAAATCACCAACCAGCTTTTCTCAGCCATTCATCTGCCTTTCCCTAGGTTGCTGCAGCTCCTAGGGTCTCAAAGACCTTTTTGCTTGTCTCACTGCTTCCCTTCTCTGCTGAAGAATCCAGGTAAACCCGAATTCAAAGGATTGAGAAGCATTCATTTTCCTCCCATCTCCCACAAATCTATAAAATACACACAGCAATCAACAACGTTGTGTTTTTCTCTCATTAACCTGAGTTTTGTTCCAGGGGGTCCATCCCAGCTGAGAAATAAAGAAAGAGAGGAAACTGCATTTTCACTTCATTAGGCTGTCTTTCAGCATGATGATGTATCTGTGAACCAAAGGACTCAACTCAGTCACCAAGAAAAATGAGTTCTGAGGAGAATGGGGAACGGTGTGTGTTGTATACTGTGCACGATGCTTGTGTGTGAGAAAGAAGCCCTGTGTTCTTTAGCACTTTAATGGCTAGGCCAGACTTACAAATATATAAAGACATGAACATATGGTAGGACTTGAGAACCAGTAAATAAAAAATCTGAATAGGTGCAGAGTGATTAGCAGCTTCTAACACAGAACAATGGGTACACAAAGTGTCGAGTACTGTTTTGAGTGGCTCTGAATTTTTGAGAATTCTGTCTTTACATGAGCCTTGTATAGTGATGTACCCCGTTCTTAGCTGCACAGTAAAATTTGCTTACGTAGGGTTCTGTATTTTGGAATTTGTATTAATTATAGCATAGTGGCCTTGCTGGGTAAAAGTTTGAGTGAAGAGATGTAATTTAAAAATCTTCACTTTTGTGAGCATTGCACATATGATGTGATGTTTGTGGAAATTGTAATCTCAGCTTCATTTAGCCAATTTTCCTTATTAGGGTTTCATTCATCTCTGAGTTTATGGCATCTGAGTATGTAACATAATTATCAGGATTTCTTGTAACAAATTCCACAGTTAGCATGCCTTATAAAAATTAATTCAAGGGCTTGGGAAGATGGCTCAGTCAATAAGATGCCTGCTATTCAGGCATGAAGATGTGAGCTTGGATCTCTAGCACTCATGTAAAGGTTGGGCACCAGGGCAGAGATCTCTGTCTCCATCCTTGGGGGATGGAAGATAGAAACTCACTCGGGCAGCCAATCTAGTGAAATTTGTGAGCTCCAGGATCAGTGAGAGAGCCTGATTTGAAAAGTAGGGTGTACAGCAAGGAAGGCACCCAGTGTAGATCTCTGGCCTCCACTCAACACCTCCCGCATATTCATGCCCACCTGCTTGCACATTATGCACACACTCACACTCACACAAATTAATTCAAGGACCAGGCAGGCGGCTCAATGGCAGAACATGTGTTTGGAATGTGGAAGGCCCTGAGTCTGGTCCCGAGCAACACACACACCACACCTCACACACAGACACACACACACCACACTCTTAATTCAAATGAAAGTACAGCCTCTTCTCTTTCCGAGTCTTTGATTGTATTCATTTTAGAACTAGCCCCTCCTCAACTTTCTTTAGCTATGTGACAAAGTTCTCTGGAGCTGACTTAGACAGAAGCAGTGTTCAAACTGACAGCATTGAAGTCCTGATTCTAGATGCTGGCTGGTGATTATAATTATTGCAACTTCTCTCTAGACCAATGATGACTAATAGATGCTTCACTTTCTCTATCTGCCTTAGCTGCCTCTGGAGCCACTACCGTCTTACTGGCTTCTGGCGCTGTTTCTTGGAGTTGGTTATTACTTTTCCTACATGAACCAAAAAAGCTAAACACATCACTTTCCTTTCCCTAAAACCTGTAGTGTGATAAGGTTTTCTGGTACTCTGGCTAAGGAACTTTTGAAGATTCAAGACCATTGTGACCGATGGGGAAACAGAACAAAAAGGTAGGGGAGAAAACTAAGGCAAATCACAGGCCAGGGGAATGGATCAGCAGGTAAAGGTCCTTGCTGCCAATCATGGCGACATCAGTTTCACACCTGGGAGCTATACAATGGTAGGAAAGAAGTTACTCCTGTAAGTTATCCTCTGATCTCTGCATACACACACACACACACACACACGCACGCACGCACGCACGCACGCACGCACGCACGCACATGAGAGAGACAGAGAGAGAGAGGAGAGAAGAGAGGGAGAGAGAAATTGAGCAAATAAGCACATGAGTAAATGTGATTTAAAAAGGAGAAAATAGATTTGATACTTTACTTTGGTCCTTCAAATGTAGACGGCCCATAGATAATGATGGAACTCTCTAGCATGGGACACAGAAAAAGGCTATCACATGGCTTGACATATCAACTCCTGGGGACTAGAGTCACTGCAACACAGATCTTCTTTCCCTTGACCTCAGGCTTCACTTATAAGAAGGACAATCACCATCTTCTAGGTCCCATCAAAGTAAATATTCTGACCTTTAGGAACTTGTGAAACAAATGAACGTTGGGGAGAAGAGAAACCCCCAAAGCCTTTATAGACTCAAAGCTGCACTTCTCTGGGGACACTCTGAAAGGATCCTAGAAACAGCTGCTGGGCTATTGCCTGCCGTTCTGTCACTTTCCCTCACCTTTGAGGTTCTGTTCTGGCCCCTTGAGAATCAATGGACACAACAAAAGAATTGCAGGTGCAGTAGTCTTTGTGCTGACCTAAGCATTCTTTCCTACCACAATGGGAACAGGGCTAGGGAAGAAAGTGAAATCTAGACCACAGGACAGTAATGAAGGAAGAATTTCATTCTGATGCTTGATTTCTTTTTTCACCCACACTCATTCCTGACTTTATGACCTTCTTAAACCAAAAGCCTAGACTAGAAATTCCATTAGACATGCTCATTCCAAAGCCATGTCTACTGTCCCAGGGCTTTCATTACCACACTACAGTTTACCATACTGCAGGGGAAGATGAGAAATCTTCAGCCACTTTAACAGATTATCCTTTCCCACTCTGTGATGGTCCTAACATCTTCACGATTAACAGGGGAAACCTTGGGGAATGTATAAACTAAACGGACCATCAGTTTCCACCAGCCAAAAGACTAAGAATGCTATCCAGTGGCATCAGAGGCCTATAGCAGAGACTTAATGGCTTTGCTATAACCTACCTGTGATGTTTCCAGAAGTGTGTTTGGAAAGTGTCTTGATTTATCATTTTCTTTATTCTGTCTCTGTAAAACTTGGTGAAATTGTTACCAACTTTGAATTTGGGGTAAAGTGAATTTGTTTTCTAGAGACATGCTCATCCATATTTGGTTCCAGAATAAACCATCTCTTCTCCCATTTGGAGTGAGAGCTGTAGTTTTGCATCAATAATGACAGACATACCTATCACACACACAGTAGATCTCAGAGAAGGGGCTTTGACTTAGGTTATAAAAGAACCATTAGCTGACACAAAGGAAGGAAGGCATGAGTAATGCCAGTCATGAGAAGATGATCCAGAAAACAGAGTAAGCACCAGCAAGGTATTCTATCTGGTACTACTGAGTTCTGCACATCACTCATGTGATTCCTAGGCCTGGCTTCCTGAACTGTGAGTTGTGACCTCATACACGACATATTAACAGACTCTGGGGCCATGAAGATTTTGCCAACAGCAAAAGGTTTCTGAACATCCTACAACCAAGGGTTAATTGAAAATCATTGCATAAGTTCACAGTGTCTCTTGCAGTCCTTGCCTGTGTGGCTTCTCTCTCTCTCTCCTCTCTCGTATATATTCATGTACAAATGCTGTGCTTGTTTATATTTGTGTAACAAGGAGTTGTATAGGTACTCATTCATGGTACTCAAGGTACTCAAGACCCTTGCTTGAGGCAGGGTCTCTTGGTAAGTTGCCATGCTTTAGCATAAATAAATAATTTTGAAATTTTTCATTAGAAGACTAAATGTAACATTAATTTCATTCCAGAACAGAAAGAAGGTGTTGGTTTGTGCCTTAGTCAATGTTCTATTGGTGTGAAGAGGCACCATGACCACATCAATTCTTACAAAAGGAAACACTGAATTGGAACTTATTCAAAGTTTCATAAGTTTATTCCATTACTATTATGGACGGAAGCATGGTTGCATGTAGGCAGACATGGCTGAGAGTTCTTCATCTGGATCAACAGGCAGCAGGAAGAGAGTAATGACACTGAGCCTGGTTTGAGCACTTGAAGGCTCAAAGCCCAACCCCAGTGATACACTTCCTCCAACAAAGCTACACCTTCTAATCCTTCTCAAGTAGTGTCACTCCTGATAACTAAGCATTTAATATATAAGCCTACTGGGGGGGGTGATATTCTTACTCAAATATCACACATATGGTGTCACATATGGTCCAAAGCAACAAAACTTTGATGGCTTATTCATCTCAGAGTATTCTGTGTGGTTTCATACTACATAAGAATGGTATCTAAGGACAGTCAGAATCTTATAGCAGAATTTACTGACACATAAAAGAAAGCAAGCTAAGAAAATAAAGTTTAAGGTGAGTGTGGTGGTTTAATCCTTTGATCTCACTACTCAGGACACAGAGGCAAAAGGACAGCCAAAAGTTCAAGGCCAGTCAAGGCTACACAGTAAGACCTTGTTTAAAAACAAATGCAAAAACAAAAACCATCACCACTACCAACAACAAAATGAACAGTCCACCAATATAGTATTCTAATGCTGTCAGTTGGTCCCTTCACAAACTTGAGTGTTTGTATACCAGCTTCAGAGAGTCTTGTGTGCAAAGTCCTTACTACTCAAAGATGGTTCCTAGAGTTGCAATAATTCCATCACCAGGGAGCTGGTTAGAAATGCAGAAACTCAGCCAGCAGTGGTGGTGCACTCCCTTAACTCCAGCATTCGGGAGGCAGAGGCAGGCAGATCTCTCAACTCAAGGCCAATCTGGTCTATAGAGCGAGCTCCAGGACAACAAGGGCTACACAGTGAAACCGGGTCTCAAAAACAAAACAACAACAAACAAAACAAAAATTGGAAACTCAAGCCCTACCCCAAATCTGCTGCATCAGAATGTGCATTTGTGTGTATGTAACATGTGCAAATGTGTGTGCACACGTGCAGAGGTACACATGGAGACCATGTCAACCCTGGGGTTTCTTCTACCAGACACTGTACACTTCTCCTTTTCCTTTTTTTATTTTATTTTATTTTATTTTTTTGTTGTTGTTGAGACAGTCTTTCACTGGCTAAGAACTTGCCTATTTGGGTAAGGAGCTGGAAGGACTTGCCCATCGAAGACTCCCCAGGTCTGAGACTGTAAGTGCCTGCTACGATGCCCATCTTTTTCTACATGGTTACTGGGGATCAACGTGCATATTTGTGTAGCAGGCACTTCAATTGCTGATTGATCCATCTCCCCAATCCCACCAAAAATGTACCAACCTCTGAGAAGCACAGATAAGCAATATGGACTTCAGTAGTTGGAGAAATACCAAGGTTATTTCTTTAAACTAGAGAGAGAGAGAGAGAGAGAGAGAAAACTCATGGTTTCAAGTATCACGATTTCTTGCTAAAAGTTCAAGGAAGTTCTGCCTCACTTCCAGTGCAATTTTCAGAGTTTGGGTGGTTGTGTATCAGGAGTCAAGAGAGCAGGAAGCCTCTATTCTGCTCTGTCTTGTGGTTTGCAATAAAACCTAAGAAGTACCAGGCGTGGTGACACAGGTCTTTAATCCCAACATTTGCAGATTAAAGAAGCAGGCAGATCTCTGTGAGTTCAAGTTCAGCCTGATCTACAGAGTGACTCCAGGACAGCCAGGGCTGATACAAAGAGAAACCCTGTCTGGAAAAACAAAAACAAACAAAACAGCTAAGAAGCAACAGGAATTACCTTGAATTGTTGACCTCAACACAGGCTTTGATTGGATCTTTGGCTGTCAGGAAGCTTGGTCAACTAGCATTTTGTTCAGGACAAGAAGTTCTTGTACCAGAAATACATAAGCATAATCAACAGAATGGATTAGATCCAGAGGAAGCCATTATCATGGAGTGTTGGTGAGTAAAATTAGCATGTATTTTTAATAAGTCTGTGATTACTTATTCTAAGGATAGACCATATGGTGTATTCACTTTTCGTGAACCCAAACACACAAGTCCTAAAATGCCATTTAGTTTTAAACAGATACACATGCCTACTCCCACTTTCTCAAAGAAAACAAAAGGATTTTGCATTTTGAACTCTAAAACATTCCCTTAAGAAGTAAAAATTCAAATTACTCAAAGCCAGGAATTTTACACACAGTGTTTAGGAGCCAAGTAACACTTTCCTTCACCTACCTCAGGTCTTCTTTCCTTTTAATGTGTGGCTCTGTGTGGCCTAAGAGCAGCAGATATGGGCTGAATTTTAAAGTATTAATGTTGATTTCCATGTTTTGTGAATGTTTGTAACATATCTTACATTGTTGCACAAAACGAATGACTGTTTTGTTTTTTGTATTAGAATTTTATTAACTTAGGAAACAAACCCTTCTGTTATCATGGAGAAAATGCCTCTGTTCTTCCACCTCTGGACTATATTTTCATTAAAACCCTTTGATGATGTCATAGATGTGGGCTAGAAACACAGGCAAAAAGAAAATTCTGGACACATGAGAAGACAAAGGAGCTGAGACCAAGGAGTCTGGTTAAGGCCTCCCATCAGCTAAACATCAGGAATACAACAGGATTGACAATACTTGTTTATGGCCTTTCTCTCTTCCCAGATGCAAACCTGAAAATGTCTAGGTCTCTCTATGGAAACTTCATTTACAGTAAAAGGACAGATCCCAACCCCTCTGTAATCCTAAAAACTCCTGATTCATCTTATGGACTAGTAGCCCCATGCAAGGCCTCTAGGGAGCTACCTATAATCTCAATTATCGACAGGGAGACTAGAAACAGAGAGGGGAAGTCCTATAGAAACATGTTGAACAAGAAAATTCCAAAAGCGCCCCCCCCCCGCTATGTACCAGTGAGACACCTAAGCACGACTCTGTATTGAGAGAAGCCCACGCCAACACCTGGTTGCAGCTTAGTCTTTCTGTTAAGGCTGCTGAGAATATCTTATTTGTAAACTACAACTCTGTTCCATGCTGGCTCATCCTGAAATTCTTTCTTTTTTTTTTTTTTTTTTTTTTTTTTAAAAATACTTTTTTTTTTTTTCTTCAAGTTACATCTCAGTAACAAACCCCTCCCTATTCCCCCTTCCTAACCCGCCCTTCCACCCTCTTCTCTCCAGAGGTTTCCCCTTTCAGTCCAACAGCTGGTTCCTTCTCTTATAACAGTAAGTATTATACAGAACAATAGATATAAATATGCCACATTTATGAGATTAAATTGGCCCAGTATACCTTCCCAATGTTCAGTTTATACCTATTTGGCCCCTGACTTTAACATTCTACTATCTACCCAACTCCATGAGTTTAAAGGTCTATATGTGACTCAACATTCATACTATCTTGTAGCACACTTTTAAGAGTATCTTCTTAGATCTATAACACCCTCTTGATTCCTAAACAGTTCAAAATTTAACTATAAGATTCTATCTGTCTACTCTTCAACCACCTCAGAGACCTGAGAGGGATAAATATATTAGCTTATATAGGAAGTGCAGAGCCTGCAGCTTCCAAAACTGAGAAAGAACATACCAGTAGCTGCCTGGACAGTTCCCATTTTCTCTCCATACATTCCAGCATCAATCTTCAGCCTTTGGGTCCTGTTTCTCTGACAGACATTTGTTGTAGAGCAGGGATTATGAAGGACTTACCTACCCTGTCTTGGCAGAGTTAGGCTGTCGACTTCCCTGCTACCAAGTTTTGTCCTTTTTGGACAGCAGTCTGTCTGCAGTTGGTGCAAGGGGTTTTTTCATGCCAAGAGAAAGGCTTGCCATTAATTCAACCATCTTACAGTGGAGGTTCTTCGATGCTTATCTTCTACTTGGAGTAGAATAGGGGGTGCTGTCAGGCGCTGATATGCTTTGAATCCAATTTTGCCTGAGTCCCTAAAGACTGAGAGCCCCTTCGGCTGCTGGCAGTGGTCCTAAGCTGTCTTCGGCTGCACTGTCACTGGTACACAGGTGCTTTATGACTTCATTTGGGCCCTTAGAAACTGCCAATTAAGTAATAACCTTAAGCTGTAATATTTTTTCTACTCTAAATGGTCACAGAGGGCTAGAGACACAGCTTAGATATTCAGAGTTCTCGCTGTTCTTCCAGAGGACTGGAGTTCCACATGCACATTATGAGGCTTATGACCATCCATAAATTCAGCTTCAGGGGATCCATTGGCCTCTTCTGACCTCTGTGGACCCTTGCACATGCATGGCATATGGTCACATAGACACACATCCACATAAGTAAAACCAAAACTTAAAATTAAATATCTATAGGAAACATCATTTGGCTATAGCTGCGTTAGAGAAATTACACATTAAAACCTCTATATTTGCCATGTATAGTGACACACACCTTTAATTCCAGCACCTGGGAGGCAGAAATAGGCAGCTCTCTGTAAGTCTGAGGTCAGTCTGGTCTATATAGTGAGTTCCAGACCCTTTAGGACCACGTAGTGAGACTTTGTCTCAAACAAACAACAACAAACCCCAACTAGACACACTAAACCCTGCAATCTCTATGTATTTTGGTACAGGTGTATGTGTTGGACAGAGGATGATCTCGGGTGTCTTCCTATCAACTGAACCATCTCTTCAGCACTGAAATCACTATCTTTCCGCACATTTGAGATATGGAATACTAAACAATATCAGGGGACAAGTCATTTAATTTTAGATGACTGCACGTTTTAAAATTTATCAGATGATTTTCTTTTTTGAGTCATGGTTTCATCTAATCCAGCCTGGTCTCCAATTTTATATATAGCCAAGGAGGACCTTATACTTCTGATCCTCTGTCTCTACTTCCTGAAGGCTGGAATTACAGGCATGTATTCAGATTATACAGTGCTGGGGCTTTGTGCATGGTAAGACTCATCCTATCAGTCATGGTCCATCCGTAGTCCTTTATTAGATGAGTTTTTAAATTGTGTGTGTGCGTGTGTGAGTGTGTTGTTTATGGAGGCAGGAAGAAGGCATCTGATCCCCTGGAGCTGTAGTTACAGGGAGCTGTGAGACACCTGATGTTGATAGTGAGAACCAAAGTCAGGACCTCTGGAAGAGCAGCAAGTGCTCTTAACCTCTGAGCTTTCATTCTTTATGGATGTTTACAAGTCAGTCTGATCACTATGGGAAAGGTGCACCTAGCAAACGGAAAGAGACGTTGGCAGTAAGAAGTGGCAAACGGATCATCCACGCTCACCACTTCCTTGTCTCAGATCTCCACATGGGCGTTTAGGGGACTGCTTGCTACTTGGAAGTGCTGCTTCCAGGGAAGAGAAGATGGGCAAAGACTTTGGCCTTCCTGCCTTTTAAAATCAACATTTCCTGCAAAGACAGCGGCGGCAGCAGCAACAGCAGTAGCAGGAATCCAGAGTGGAGCTCAGGTCTTCCTGTTTCATGCCCCTCCTCTTCAGCAAATGGAACAATGGATGGGCCAGATGTCATAATAAAGATGTCTATGTGGACCCCTGGTTTGGGAGCCCCTGGAACCTGACTCTTTGTGTCCAGGACTCATTGTACTGTGGGCATGGGGAGGAAATACCCTGCCCCCTCAGAAGGTTTGCTGGGATGAACTGACAGCTAATGAATTCATGACAGAAGAGAACACAGATTTAGTTAACATGCATGGAGGCATGGCAGAAGGGAGAATATTTAATAATGTAGTGGGTTTCAGAGACTAGAAGACTCTCATTCGTGGGGTGGGAGGTGGGGGTTGGTAAGTGAGTTTTGAGTGGTACTTAATGAATGTTAGGGAAATGAATGGATGAGTGGCTAGGCAATAGTTTGCAAATTATTCCATTTAGAAGATGAAGGTCACCAATGAAATAGAAATTGTCTCTCATCCCTCAGGGGGATAAGAGACTAGAGGTTTAATACATTACCTACCTAGAACAGCTCCTTTCTTCCCTTGTCAAAATATAAGGAAGGTGTCTATCCACTACGCCCTAATTGTTCCCTAAGAAAACAACAATCCCACCGGGTGCAAGGTACGTCACATGTCACGATGTCTCCAGTGACCAAGTGGCCACTGGGTCACACATGGAAAAAAATCTCAAACTAGCCTGATGACTATTATAAACGAAAGGAGCTCTGACCACTCTCATAGCCTATTAAGAGGCCTGCCTTTTTACCTGTTGGCTGGCAGCCTGAATGTCTCACAGCCAGTGCTGTCCCCCTTTCCTTTCTAATTAAAACTTTCACTTGGAATTTAGGCTCTGTGTCTCAGTTTTCACTCCTAGACTATCTCCCGTGAACACTTACCCATGCCAATACCAGGAGGGAAGAAGCACAGTTGATGACAAAGTGTCTGGCTGAAGACCCAGTCTTCATTTTTCATGGGTTATGTTTTTAGTTATAGGACCCCAGGAAGTGAACTAAAAACAGCAGATTGTCTCTATTTTCCCCATTAATTTATGTATTTGTTTATTTTATACCCCAATTGCAATGCCACTCCCTCCTCTCCTCTGAGTCCCACCCTCCCACCCACTTCCTCCAACCCCCAATGCCCCTGTGTCGGCCCCCCAATACTAGCCTACCCTGGCCCATCAAATCATATCAGAGCTAAGTGCCTCCTCTTCCATTGAGGCAAGACAAGGCAGCCCTACTAGGGAAACAGGATCCAGAGGGAGGCAACAAAGACCAAGTCAGAGACAGTCCCTGCTCCAATTTTTAGGGGACTCACTTGAGGACCAAGCAGCCCATCATCTTCATTTGTGTAGTGGGCCTAGGACCAGTCCATGCATGTTCTTTGGTTGAGGTTCAGTCTCTCTGAGCCCCAATGGCCCAGGTTAGTTGGCTATGTAGATCTTCTTGTGGTATCTTTGACCCCTCCATCTCCCTCAATCCTTCCCTTAACTCTTCCAAAAGACTCCTTGAATTCTGCCTAGTGTTCGGCTGTGAGTCTCTGCATCTGTTTCCATTATCTGCTAGATGAAACCTCTCAGATAACAGTTATGCTAGGTTCCTGTCTGCAAGGATAGCAGAGTATCACTAATAGTGTCAGGGGTGGGTCTCTCCCATGAGGTGGGTCTCAAGTTGGACCAGTCATTGGTTAGTCGTTCCTTCAATCTCTGTTCCATCTTTTATCTCTACATATCTTGTAGGCAGGACAAAGTTTGGGTTGAGGGTTTTGTGGGTGGGTTGGTGTCCCCTTCCCTCCACTGGAAGTCCTTCCTGGCTACAAGATGTGACCACTTCGGTCTCAGTATCTTCCACTGCTAGGAGTCTCAGCTATGGTCACCCCATATCCTCCCAGGAGCTCCAGCTTGGTCCAGAGATGCCCCAACACCAACTCCCCTTCTTCTCCTCAGTCCTCTAACCTAGGAAATGCAAATAAAAACAACTCTGAGATTCCATCTTATACCTGTCAGAATGGCTAAGACCAAAACTCAAATGACAGCACATGCTGGCGAGGTTGTGAAGCAAAGGGGACACTCTTCCATTGCTGGTGGGAGTGTAAACTTGTACAACCACTTTGAAAATCAATCTGGCAGTTTCTCAGAAAATTGAGAATAGTTTTACCTCAAGACCTAGCTATACCACTCCTGGACATATACCCAAAATATGGTCCACCAAACCACAAGGTCATTTGCTCAGCTGTGTTCATAGCAACTTTATTCATAATAACTAGAAACTGGAAACAACCCATATGTCTCTCAACCAAAGAATGGATAAAGAATCTGTGGTGCATTTACACAACAGAATACTACTCAACTATTAAAAAAAAAAAAAAAGGACATCATGAAATTTGCAGGCAAATGGTTGGAACCAGAAAAGATCATCGTGAGTGAGGTAACCCGGACCCAGAAAAATACACATGCTCTGTACTCACTCATAAGTAGATACTAGCCAGTACAGGATAACCATACTACTACAATCCACAGACCCAAAGAAGGAAAATAACAAGGAGGGCTCAAGGGAGGAGCTCAAGGGCTTGAATCCCACTAAGAAGGGGAAATAAAATAGATATCAGAAGTGGAAGGAGAGGGAACTTGGTGAGAGAGGGGGAGGAGAGGGGAAGGGGTGGGAAATCAGGTGAGGGGAGAGCAGGGATTGTCTCTATTTTTTTAATTCTATATTTTCTGTAAGTTCAATTTTTAAGCTTTATTTTTAATTTTAGCTTGTGTGTGTGTATCATGTGTGCAGAAGCCAGAAGAGAGCATTGGATCTCCTGGAGCTGAGGTTGCAGGTGGTTGCAGGCTTCCTGCTGTGGGTCCAGGAAAGTGCACTCCAGTCATCTGTAAGTGCAGCTTGTGCCCTTAACTGATGAGCCATCTCTCCAGCCCCTAATTTTCTCTTTCATACAGACAGAAACTACCAGAGTAAAACCTCTTCCAGGGTCGTCTGGTTTCCAAAGTCCTTTAATTTATAGTAAGCCCACCAGGATGCTGCAGTATTTGGTCATGATATATCCCAGCCACCTTCAAACTGTTCCTTATGGAATAACCAGAAAGTTGAAACTACAGCCTTCTTTTCATGGCCACCCCTTGGAATCAACTCTTGTAAACAAGAGCTTGACAAGATACCTGAGATATTTTTCACACACAGTGAGACAACCTTTATGCATGCTGGGTCATGCTTCTAGAATTGGGAAGCTTAGAACATGTGCCCCATTCACCCTAGAAAGCATCAATGATTTGTGCTTAGCATGGAGAAGACCATTGCATCATTCTGCTCCAATGCAGGTCTGAACTGCATGAAGCTTGGGGACCTCAGAACAGCCATCTTGGTGATATTGACCTTGGGCTGCTTTAGAAGGAGAAAATGTGAAGTACAAAAAGTCACTGTTTTCCTCTTTGGCAGCATCTGTCTTTAGGTAGATAAGTGATTATCCGGTTGACCTGGAAACATCCGTGAGGGCCGGAAGTCACAGGCACAACTCACGTAGATACCAACCAATTAAAAGCTTTATTACTGGGCAAATGCTATTATTTACTAAATTAAGACACAGCTTAGACTCGAGAGGCTGCATGACTTTTCTGACTAGGAGCAGGAAAGAATAGGGGCAGTTCTAAAAAAGAAAGTAGGTGCAAACACATTTCACTCACGAGTCCTGCATGATTGTGGGCTGCTAACATTCCCGATTTTCTTTTCAGTAGAAACTTTTGGGCTGAGCCCAGATGCTAACAAGCATGCCCACTTAAACAATGGCTGCTGACATAGCCGAGGCTTTAACAGTGCTGGAGAGTGACTGGAGACAGTCCATTTGGCAGCATTCATGGCTTTGACTATTCAACAATCCCCAGGATTTGCCCTCAAGGAGCTGATGGTCTCCTAGTTTTTCCTCCTATTCATAGGAGGAAAAAAGAAATGAAAATGACTTAGATGAAGCAAGGAAGTGTGAGTGAGGACTAAAGGAAAGTCAGAATTACATCTTGAAGGGCCTTAACATTGCTTTCCATTTGGACTTTAATCCGAGGACAGGGCTGATTTTTAGTAAGGAGAGGATCAGTTTTGCATTGCTGAATCGTTTGCTCTAAAGTGTTGTTGGTAATGAGGAAAAAATATTAGGTCCTTTAATCACATTGTTTAAAACACAGCCTTTAACATTTTTCTAATAGATTTTTCATGTATGCACTTAATATGAGAGCCAGCGTACGTGCATGCAATTTATCATGTTTTGTCACGTGGGGCTGATTGCTCTAGACAGATCTCTCTGGGGACTGAGGAGATAGAGAGATACTCAGCCAGTAAAGTGCTTGCTGTGCAAACGCGAGGATCTGAGTTCTATCCCCAGTACCCACACACAAAACCTGGAGAGGTAGCACTGCACCCCCACAACCCCATTGCTGAGAAGGCAAAGGCTTCCTGGCATTTGCTAGTCAGACAGCCAAGTCGGTTGTTAAGCTTCAAGTTTAGTGGAGATCCCACCTCCAAAAATAAGGTAGGTAGCTCCTGAAGACCAATGCTCAAGGTTGTCCTCTGTCTCTATACTCAAGTGCCCTCATGCACACAGAGGGGGGGGGGAGAGATACAGGGACACACACAAACACAGAGAGACACTCACAGAGATAGAGATACACACAGAGACATACAGAGACACAGACACACACACACACACAGAGACAGAGACAAAGACATACACAGACACAGAGGAGAGACAAACACAGAGACACAGACACACACATTCACACACACTCACAGACACACACACACACCCCATGTTCTCTCTAGGTGCTATCTAGTACAGCATAGAATGTGGATTGGAACACAGAGTGATTAATGCCAGGAGTCCAATTGGAGCCTACTGTGCCAAGTGAAGTGGACATGAACAGGGACAATGCATTGAGGATGGAAGAAAGTGGCTAAGTATGAACCATATCTGTCGTGGATTAGAGGTGAAGAGTCCTCCCAAGAAGCTGCATGTTCAAATCGTAGTCTCCAACACAACATGCAGAAACAGAGCTTTAGGGAAATTAGAACATGAAGGCTCTGACTGCGACCTTGGGAAGAAGCAGACAGGTGACAGTTATTCTTAAAATACCATTCCATGATAGATATGTTCTCCAGATGTTAAGCTGTCACCAAACACACAATTTGGTTCCACTTGGAATTTGAACAAGGCAGCAATTATTCATGCTCTGCAAAAGACAGCATTGTGTGTTGAAAAGAGACCTGGTTTCCTCCTTTCGCTCCCTATGAAGCCCTAAAATTGTTTCCTCATCTGTCAAAGGAAGGAACATAAAGGCAGTTCTGTCCTATTTTTGTGAGTGTGTGTGTGTGTGTGTGTGTACATGCACATGTATGCACATTTGTGAGAAGGGTAGATGTTAGAGTCAAGTGTCTTCCTCTGTTTCTCTGTACCTTTTTTTTTGAGATAAAGTCTTCACTGAACCTGACGCTCACTGATTTGACTAGACTAGCTAACTGGCCAGGGAACCCCAGCAATCCTGTCTCTGTCTCCTCAGGGGTGGGATTATAGACACAAGCTGGTACACCCAGCTTTCTATGTGGATCCAAACTCAGGTCCTCGTGCTTGCGCAGTAAAGCACTTTACCGGCTGAGCCTTCTCCTCAGGCTCCTATTTATTGACCGGAACCCCCTCAAAGGGGAGCCGGCTGCACACCCATTGGCTGGAGTCAGAAACTTTCCTTCCCCTCAAATCCATTTCCTGACAGCTCCCTCACGTGACCTTTAACAATCCCCTGCCCTCATCTCTCTTATCTGGGCAGGGTGACTGGTTCGGATGGATGGTTTCCAAGAACCTTGCTATAGATGTCATTATTCACAGCTGTGATTCAGTTTGTTTGGTTGGCAAAAGAGAGGTGGAATAGGCGTGTGGATAAAATATTTACCACTAGAATTATTTGCACATTAGCCAAGCCGTGGAAAATGGAAGACGCTGTGAAGACTTTCTCGATGTGCAGAGCCACCAGGCAATTGCTGACAATAAGATTGTGACTTCAGAAATCCATGCTGTGTTTTAATTTTCTGACCCTAGTGTGCTCATTATTTAGGCCTACATTTCGATTGGTGCCAGCATGCCCCTCACCGAACACAGCTAAGAGGAGTTGGAGAGGAGACTCCTCCAGCTTGTACCAGTAGGTCTGGGGTTTCTCAAATGCTAACAATCTTAAAGGGTCAGGGATGGTACAGCAAACTACATAAAGGACAAAAGGAGTTGGGAGGGACTTCGAGGAATATGGAGGAAGAGTTCATGAGAGGAAAGAATGATTGGCAGGGATATCTACGTGGAACTCAGTGAGCATCATGACTGTGAAGACTTCATCAAGGATGCAAAAGGGAGAATAAAAAACCAGAAGAGGACTGCAGATGCTGGAACAGTGACCCTGTGTTCCCGATCTCTTTCTCCATTTTGGTCAGGGAGGGAAGAGTTGCCAGCTCCAGCTGCGACGATGATGATTCATCCTGATGCCCAACTTGATAGGACTTGCTTAGGAGACTTATATCTGGCCATGTCTGTGAGGATGTTTCCAGGAGGGTTCAACTAAGAAGACTCATGCTGAATGTGGGTGGTACCATTCCATGTGGATCCACACATCCTAGACTGAATAAGGAGAAAGTGAATGGAGTAATCCCATTCTGCTTCCTGACTCCAAACTCATGACAGCTGCCTCCTGTCCCTGACACCATGTCTTCCACACCATAGCGGACTGGACCTTTGAATGGAGAGAGAAGATACCCTTTCTTCCTTAAGTTGATTTTTGTCGGGCTAGTGGAAACGGGGCCTATCCTGTCAGTAGAAAGCTTGCCACCCTGAGATTTCTCAGGCAAGGAAGTCTGCCTCAAGATTGCAACATCAAATCCTGCCCAATTCCATCCTTTCCTGCAGAATTCAGATTTGCTATCCAGAACTCCACAAGGGATTCTTTAAAAAAGTCTCTTCATTAGTCAAGCATCCACTAATTCTATTCTATGCAAGATGCTTGTCTTTCACAAGCGGCAGGTGTGTATCAATCTGCAGGTTTTCCTAATCATTCCTGCTCCTTCCTGCCTTTGACTTTCATGTTGCTACCCCACAAACCTCTCGCCCTACTAACACTGTCTTTTCTTTCTGCTTCTGAAGAGAGACTGTTACATCATTCTGTACCTTTACTCACACTGTCAGACTATGTCCTCCAAAACCCAAGCATGTACTGGTAACAGCTACGGTATCTGCTGCACTTGGCAGGAAAAGAAGACATACAGGATGGAAACAGATGAAAAAAAGGTCGAAGGCCAAGAGAAACATGGGCTCACTGCTAGGTAGAAGCATAAGGGAAATTGGCTTTCTATAAATGTGTGGCAATGTCAGATGCTTCATTAAATAGATCAGCTCCCCAGGGCTTTCTTCTACAAAGAGTGGATTGAGAAAATACCAGGTAGGAAAGCAAAGGAACAGACACACATTGGTTTGTCTCTGTCCCAAATGTTATTTCCCCTGCACTGTTTACACTTCCTAAATGATCTTATTTAGACCAAGCACAAAAGCAATGTTCCTTGCATGTGCCTCAATTCTCTGCTCAACTTTTATAGATTCTGGGCCCTGTTTTCTTTCTTTCTTTCTTTCTTTTTTAATAAAGTGAGAGAACAGTGGAGAAGTTTATCCTATCTCATTGCAGACATTTCATCAGGTTTCTTGGCTTTTGTTTTCTACAAGAGGGACTGGGGCCACCGGAGGTGATGTGCATGACTGAATGGTGATGTGAGGACAGGTTCCCCCTAGATAGCTGCAGACGGCTGGGAAGGGCATGACAGGTGTTGGGGGAGAGTGGCTCTCCTATACCTCTTGCCTGACGTACGTGGCAGTGTCCAGAGTTGGACTGTCACTTCCAAAGTTGCATTTGCTATTCTGAAATCTGAAAACCTGCTCATCTCTCCTTGCATCTGTTTATTCTGTAATTATTGGCTCAGTTTCTAGCAGGCACCAGGTACTCCTTTGTTGGTTTTGTGAGGGGTTTTAGCTGGTTAGTGTCATTCTCTGGAGTTACATTGCTGGGTTTGGGGTATTTTGTCCAGGGCCAGGGAGAACTTTAATAGGAAAGAGGATTGTTTTTGGGTTAAAGTTAGGGAAAGTAGAAAATTTCAGGAGTGGATCAGGATTTTCCAGGAACAGAGTGGAGTTCCCTTTTCTGTTCTCATGTAGAGCTTTTGAATGTGCCAGGCTGTCAGGTCTCTAATAGAGGCTGATTGGATGGACAAGCCATTACAAATAAAGGCTATTTAGAGGGCATCTGTCAGTCAGATTGGTTCCAGTCAGTTTGGGATGATTCCTGTTTGAGTGGTCACATGATGTCCTGCCTCTAGCCACCATGTAGTCTGCCTCTGTTCCCCTCACCCCATAACCAACTAGCTAGTTTACCTTCTTTCCTCCCTCAGATTTCCATTCCTTAATCTTAAGAGGTTGGGTAGGCAGACATTCATTTTCCATAACTACTTATCACTGAGACTGGGGACTGCTGGCCTCTTGAAGAAATAGGAATCTCTGGCTGTTTGATCTTCAAGAGGCAGAAGTTCTGGGAGTGGTGGTAAAGCAGGGATGGGCTTGAATCCTCTTAAGACCATTATTTTAGCACAGAATTGTTGAAGTCTGGAAAACGGAAGTTTATAAGATTGAAAACACAGGGATATAAAATTGAACATAAGATTGAAAAGCCAGGTACAGTAGTGCATGTCTGTAATTCTAATACTCAGGGAACAGAGGTTAAGAGATTCATAGTTTAAAATCATGCTTGTCAACATAATGAGTTTAAGGCCTGCTTGGGCTAATGAGACCCTGTCTCAACAAACAAGCAAATGTAGGATCCAAGTATGAGGAGCAGAATTCCAGAAGAGAACTTACCAGATGTTCAACAAACAAGGTAGGAACTAGCTTAGGCTTGGTGAAGTAGTTTTATTGCCATTCAAATGGTGTTTGAGTATGGCAACATTACTTTAGAAAGCATATGAACATTTAGTTCTAGAGAAAAAGGAATCATTCTAAATCATAGGGCATAGCATAGAAAAGAACCCCACTTGAGGTGGAGCCAGGTGGAACTATTTATGTTTTTACTTGACAATAGAGACATTAACCACACAGGCACAAGGATCCAGCCTCTGTTATAGATCTCAGGCCCCAGGATATGGTTGCCACCTTGTAGACCTAAAGGCCTTTGTAGTTACTCGCTCCAGATAATCCATGGTGAGTGAGTGAAGGGAACACAAATGTGTGACAGACAAATGTCTTGTTATGCAGTAATATCTCCAAGGCCACAACCCACAGAAGAATGTGTGATTAAACCATTCCCTGGGTGAACTGGCTTTGAAGTCTTCCCTAATCTCTCCTCAGGTATGAGTCATATCATGGAATTCTTTGTTGAGAATTAAGGTATTAGCTTCTTGGAACCCCTTTGTTCTTTCCTAGGGTTGTGTTGTAGATACCAAGAAGAGAAACACATGGAAATGGGTGTGGTGGGAACCCCAGCACATGCTGTAATCTCAGTTCTTCAGAAGCAGAGGGCGGAGGACTGAAATTTCAAGATTTAGCTCAGTATACAGTGAAACCTTAGATTATTTCTAATGCTCCATGTCAGCCTTGTATGCATAGTGAGAACCTGTCTCCAAACAAAGAAGAAGAAAAGAAAAGGAGGAGAGGAGCGGAGAAGGGAGAGGAAAAAAGAGAAGAGAAGGGAATGGGAGGGGAGGGGAGGGAAGGGGAGGGGAGGGGAGGAAAAGAGCACACTGTAATTCGGTGGCTCCCCACACTAATGAAGGAATACTTACACTGAAGCCTTCGTTGCTGGAGACTGGTTAGCATCAGCCAGATGGGCTCAGCTCTTCCTTGGCCATATTAGCTGAGAGTGAGAGCCTGTACCTCAAGCACAGCATAGTTGCCTATTGAAGAGATGTCAGTGGTGATGTGAGAGTATTGCTGTGCAACACAGCTAGTGCCACTTCTGTCTCTGATGTGCTGTCCCTGGGGCATTATAGCTTCCCATGCAAATGACTTTACCCTGATCTGAGATGTTGGTTAGGTTTGCCAGAAAAATAAGTCAATAGGGTGATGCTGGGGAGGCAGGGGGACAGACAAACAGAAAGAGACAAAGACAGAGGGACAGAGGAGATAAGGAGAGAAGGGGGGAGGGTAAAATTTGATGCTTTCTTTTGAGCATTGTTTTCATTATTGTTCAAAAAATAAAGAATAGATGATTACTTCAAAAAACTCAGGACACATTGATAAACAAAATAAAGCTTATTTATAATCACACAACCCCAGAGTAATTGCTGCTAATTTTTTTGTTTAATATTTTAATCTTTTTCTTATGCAAAATGGGGTCATATATAGGGGAGAGAAATCTCATTCTCTAGCTGTGTTGGGCTCTTCACCTGCAGGCCTACAAATTTAGACTGCTGAAAGAAAACTCCAAGAAGTTAAAGGCAACAGTTCTATCATCTATCTATCTATCTATCTATCTATCTATCTATGTATCATCTATCTATCTATCTACCTATCATCTATCTATCTATCTATCTATCTACCTATCTATCTACCTACCTACCTATCTATCTATCATCTATCTATCTATCTATCTATCTATCTATGTATCATCTATCTATCTATCTACCTACCTACCTATCTATCATCTATCTATCTATCTATCATCTATCATCTATCTGTCTATCTATCTACCTACCTATCTATCTATCATCTATCTATCTATCTATCTATCTATCATCTATCTATCATCTATCTATCATCTATCTATCTATCTATCTACCTACCTACCTATCTATCTATCATCTATCTATCTATCTATCATCTATCTGTCTATCTATCTATCTACCTACCTACCTACCTATCTATCTATCATCTATCTATCTATCTATCTATCTACCTATCTATCTACCTACCTACCTATCTATCATCTATCTATCTATCTACCTACCTACCTATCTATCTATCTATCTATCTACCTACCTACCTATCTATCTATCTATCATCTATCTATCTATCTACCTATCTATCTACCTACCTACCTATCTATCATCTATCTATCTATCTATCTATCTATCATCTATCTATCTATCTATCTATCTATCTATCTATCTATCTATCTATCTATCTAT
>CAJQZJ010004381.1:13567697-13600061 GCA_907164525.1 Lophiomys imhausi | reverse complement strand
CACACACACACACACACACACACACACACACACACACACACACACACACACCTTGAGTTAAAATATCACAATTGGATCATATATAATCTTAGCAGTTTAAAGGGAAGGTCTTAGAGACCATACATCCTCTGCCTTATTTTACTAAGAAATGTTGGCAGGGGCTGGGGGAGACTCCTAGAGACAGGGAAACTGCCACTGTCTCAGCATGTTAGAAGAGATGAGCCAAATCCTAGGGTCTGTCCCCCTAGAAGGCAAGGACTAAGCATAGTTAATATTTTTGCGAGTTAGGGTGGGAGCACATGTAAAAAGAAGGAACATAAAATTCCCACTCCTCAAGCTCATCAGATGTGGGCAATTCCTGAGCACTTTGCTAAGCGGTGGAAGTTTCCTGCTTGGGGGAGGGCAGGGAGAACTTACCTAAATAGACATGCTTTCCTGTGACTGCTTGCAAAAAACGATCACTGTTTGATGATCCAGCAGCCTTATCAGGAGAAGTAATTTATAGAGACCATTTCAGAGGGGAGGAGAGAAAGCCCCCAAAACCCACTAGCACAGAACTGCAGAAGGAAATATTGCTTTCAAAACAACAACAACAACAACAAAACAATAAACTTCTCCTGTGCTTTATATGTTGAAAAGGTTTGACTGTAAATCTTGGGTCTGACAATCATCCCCGATCCATTGGAGAGGCAGCCCACAGACTCAACAAGGCGAGAGAAAACACTAAATCATAATTGCCTCATAAAAGCCAAACCTGTTTTTCTGAAAGCTTGAGAATTGGTATATAGCCTTTCAAAATATCATAAACCCACTGTGCTTGCTCCTATCTTACTTAACAGCCAATTAATGTTGCTGTTTAAGAGAATTAAAGCCAGGGCTGAGAAGGGGGAGAGCAGGGAGAAATGTCTTTAAACATAGGCTAGTGTGTAGATAGAAACACACACCAAGCCCTCATTAAAATCCTCCTTTGCAGAGCCTGCTACCCATCGGTGTGATCTCGCCCTCATTAGCATCCTGAAAAAGGAAAACATTTTGCAGCGCAGTCTTCAGTCGGTTTTGGTGTCAAACAGGGTGACATCGGACATGATGGCTGAGGGTCTCTCTTCCTTTCCTGGAGGTTTCGCCCATGATGAAGGAACTGAGCCCTGGAAATGGCCAGAGATGCCATTTCAGGGAGTAATAACATAGACTTAAAACAAGGCTGACAGCCCTGCCTGCAGGAGTCCCGACGACACCACATAATCATGGCCTTTGTCACCTTTCCCAGTGAAGACAATGTTAGTCTCTACTTGTTCTCAGGGGTTCACCTGTCACTTGTCATACCTATACTTTTTTTTAAAGTACTGGTCTCTCTAAGTTCTAAGCAAAGGGTGAGGCAGCTGGGCATGGGGACAGCCGAGTGTGGGGACTGCCGGGCACAGCATGAATATGAACACAAAGTGAATCTGTTGGGTGCTGCCAAATCCCAACTCAATCTTCTGTGTGGTGGCAATAGAAGATTTTAGACTGAAAACCAGCAGCCCTGACAGGATAGGGTCAGCCACCTGCCCCAGTATGCTGATTCCAGAAATGAGTATGCCTGGGAAAACAGCTCAGTTGATATTGTTGGGTGTCCCGTTGCCACTACTACATACCCTGAATGCGGTGACCCAAACCTGTAATCCTAGCACTCAGAGAAAAAAGCATAATTGTCCTTCAGGGTTGCCCACTGCTTGCCTGAGTCAGTCCCCTGTCACAAAGACATTCTGGATCCCTATTGCTGTTAAAATTCAAGATAACTCAAAGTACAAGGTTAAAGAGGCAAATGCAGAGCCAAGGAGGGACAAGATGGAGTTACTTAGGCCTTCCTTCATGATCTCAGACGTGGCACACTCTTTGGGCCTCCGTTCTTGGCTCTAGAAAATGAAGACTCCTTGACCATCAGTGTATTCTAAAACTATGCTGAATGCTACTTTTGCTGTATGTAAATTCCATCATAGTAAGATGAGGATAGTTTGTTGGAGCAGCAAAGGCACCAGTGCAGAGTGTGATCTATTTAAAAGGACACTGTGGTCCATAAGATAGATGACAATCAAAACCAGCCATGCAAAAAGCCAGTGTGGCCACATAAAGATGAGCTGACTGAAGACATGGCGCCATAATTTCTGATGATTGTCAATGTAACCCTGAGCAAAGGCTTATGGGGGGATTATGGAGCCCAGCACTACCAAGTTGTCCTCTAACTGTAAAAATAATAAAATTCTTACCTTCAGTTACTTTGAATTATTTTAAAGGAAAAAAAAGCTAAATTATAAATTTAATTGGAGAATAAAAGGGAGATGCTAACATCACAGTGGGGCATCTGTGAAACAAGAAAGGAGCTTGAATCTCGTGCATACTTTGGAGTCCAAGTTTAATGAATAGAAGAAAAAGCCAAACACTTGCACCAGTCATAGAAGATACACCCTCTCTCTTCTGCTCGTCACCCTCTCTCTTCTTAGCACATGTAGCTGTATTTGTCTAGGTTGAATACAATAAATGCAGAAAACTCCAGTGCAATTATGTACAAACCTTGCATTCTGCTGACAATGAGAAGGGGTTGCATGTCAAGTAAACAGTATTCAACCAATGTGTGCTACTATCCCCACCTCACTCGGAGGGCCCAGTTTGTGACTATACTTGGACAAAATTAGACAAACCCATGCTCTATGACAACCTTCCTCTCATCCAACATCTTCATCCTTGGATGCCCTTGAAGGAGACAAGATGTATAAAAGGAGAGAAGAATGGAAGAGAAGAACACCTGTCAATAATATAGTCTCAATAATGAATGCACTGGTATCAGGTATTGCTGAAAAATGTTACAGTCAAGTCACATGTGCACTCTCAGCTAATATTATGAATTATTTATTGGTACTATTCCTTGTTAGGGATTAGGCAGCATGTTAGATCATTTCATATGGGACAGAAAAAAAAATCACCAGTGACTTATGGCTTCTTACCCTTAAAATCTGTTTGAAAGAATTCTGTATAGCTCTTCAGTCCCTATAGAACTAGAATAGAGGGCTCAGTGAGGGAAAGAGATGAAGTGGGATGCCCAAGGATGAGGACAAGTTCAGAGCTGTCCTAGCGTGCTTCCTTTGCTGTGATAAAGACCATGACCAAAAGCAACTTGGAGAGGGAAGGGTTTACTTGGCCTTTACATCCTAATCACTGAGCAAAGTCAGGGCAAGGACTTGCCAGGACCTGGGAGCTGAAACTGAAGCAGAGACGATGCAGGAACTCTGTTCACTGGCTTGCTTCTAGGCTCATGTCCAGTTAGCCTTCTTAGACCTTCTAAGGCCAGAGTTGGCAACCGCCATATCAATCATTAATTATGAAAATGCTCTCACGGACTTGTCTACAGATCAATCTGATGGGGACATTTTCTTGCTGGAACTTCCCTCTTTCCAGATGACTCTAGCCAGCATACTATCGAAATCAAATTCAGGAGGGCAGTGAGGTGAGGTGGAGGGCTGGACTGAGCAGTGAACTTGGCTTTAAGCATTTGAGGAGAAGTAAGATGCAGACAGGTTGGGGACAATCGCTGGGAAAATGAGTGAGAGAAAGAATCCCAAAAGGTCCATACCACAGATGAAATTCCATGAGAAAGGAGAAATTTTTAACTATCCTACAATGACTCTCCTTCCTTATTTTGGTGCATACTTAAATTTTGTTGTTGTTCTGTAATTCCTTCGGTCAGAAGTCATGACTGTGGCTCCATCTCCAACCTGGGGTCTTGTTGCTTGTCATCTTTTCACATGAACAACCATTGTTCTTGTGTTAATAAGTTTTTTTTCACTGCTGCAACAAATACCTCAAAAAAAAAAATACTTGGGAAACAGGAGATTTACTTCAGCTCATGATTTAAGAGGTTTTGGCGTGTGGTCAGCTGTCTGTATTACCTTTATACCTAATGAAAAAACAGGGACATCAGGGAGAAAGGGTGTGACAGGGGAAAGTTGTTTACCCCTTGGAAGCCACGAAGCAAAAATAAAGATGGAGGGGACTGCAATAATACATAACACCCAAGGACACACTGAAGTGGCCTACTTCCTTCAAGTAGGCCCACATTTGAAAGTTGCCATAACCTCTCAGCGATGCCTTCAAATTAGGAATCCACCTATGAATTGATCCTCCTATGAAGACAGAGTGGGGTTCAATCACCTCTCAATACTTGGATCCACCATTTAGAGGCCAAGTGTTCAACATACAAAACTTTGGAGAACGATGTGGTATTTACTAAACCATAATAGTCATCATTGCTCAACTCAGTGTCTGCAATAATTTTGTAAAAACAAAAATCTATTAAAAATTGCTGAGACTGATTAACCAAGCCTTCAGGTTTGACCCTATGTGGTTTGTCTTCACAGTCTTAGGTAGAGCTAAGGAGGCTGTTTAGTGACTTCTCCAAGTCGGTCATTGTAAGTTGTTTTCCCAACATGAGTTGTTTTAAGCTTCCTGCAGTGGGCATGTGATAGAAAAATCAGACAAGGCAGGCTGGCTGGACAATAACCACTCTGAGGGGCCAGCTCTGCCACTTGCTGATTGCCTTAGACTTCTATAAGTGTGCAGAGAAGTGTGTTGCTTCCTCCAAAGTCTTGGGGGAGGCACAGAAGCCTGGCTGTGTAGGACTGGGGTTACTGTCAATGATGCTTGGCTACAAATGAAGCAGCTGATCTCCAGAGTCCTGAGTCACCAGGATACATTTTAAATGATCGATACCCACTCCAAGCTAAATCCGTGAACTTGCAAGAGTGTCCCTCACCAGCCCCAGCTGTTTTCCAACAAATGACTACACAGACCATGAAAGCTGCAAATAGACAGAAACCTGGGGAAGACTTGCAGCAGGGAGCTGATAGAAGCTACTCACTTCCTTCTTTTAGAAAGTAAATATGACAAAGGAAGAGACTTTTAGGGCATCTGGCAAAACAATGACTTGCTCAGTCATTTGCCTTGATCACAATCAGTGAACAGACTTTTCTGAGATTTTGAATTTAACTTTCTCATGATGTCATTCTTTGAGGCTAATTAAATGAAAAAAATCTTTGCACAGGCATACAGAACCTTTTTAGTCTATAGGGTATTGATACTTCCTGGTCTGTTAAAATTAAAATGAGCATCCATCATCTTTCTGGAACTTCCGGGTATTTTTTGTTTGTTTGTTTTTTTTGTTTAAGGTGAAGATAGCTACTATACCTGAGACCTAGAACTTCAGTGATAGACATGATATATCTGTGTTGCACCTGAACCAGATGACAAGAGATCTTGGAAGACAGAAGTGGACAGTTAGGACAGTTGGGAGTGCTTGTTCTAATGATGTGTACACTGCCAAGGTACTGAGGGTCAGGTCAGGCTGGAGATTCCTGAGTGTGCCACGCCAGTCATCTTTCATGTGGTTATGGGTCTTACCAAAACCCCAGCAGGATGGAGCTCCTGCCTCCAATTGCAAGCTTCTCACTTGTCCCACGGCCAGGTGCTACAGAGTCCTTCTGTGCTAAGAGGAGAGCGGTAACATGAGGGCTGTGATCTGTGATAATCACTTGTGTCCAGAATTCTATTGTGTTTCAGGTGATCGTTGAAGCTTATTATCCTCATTATGAACTTAGGCTGTATAGTTTCTAAACTGCAGTGTCCCGCCTGACTTCCACTCTGCATTCATGGATTATCACTCTGGGAACAGATGGGTACTAGGCATCTCTGACTGAACCAAAGAAGGCACAAGAGGAGGATGTGGAATGGCACTCTAAACACAGGCCCAGGCAAGAGAACTGCAGAGTGTCAGCATTCACAGGACTTATCTCAATACTTACAGAAAGTGACACCTGCTTCTTTGCCCCCCCCCCCCCAAGCCCCGACTTGTTCCGGCATCACCTTTAGCTTCCACCATATGGTGATGACTGATGTTTTCCAAAATGGTCATGGACTGTGAGTACCTCGAGTCCATTATGATACCTACCATTTCCTCCCTAGACTGAGCACTTAATATGAGCCACTTGTAATCGTTATGTATCTGCATTGCCCAGAGAATGTCCCAGCTAAGACTACCTCTCTCAGTACCACGATCTCTACCGCACCAGACCCCTCACTGTGTTTTGTAAGTTTTGCCTTTGTTGTGGTGAAGAGAGTGGCTCCCCTTAGCCAGAGGGCCTCTAGGTCCCCAAGACTTGTCCTCTGCTCTCTGTTCTCCAGGACGAGTATTCAGATTCTCCTAATATTACTTGCGAACTTGCTCTCGAACTTTCTTGTCATCATTTTGTTTCCTTCTATGGTCAGACAATTGGGTCAATGTTTTTCAAGTCCCTTTTTAAGACACAGTGATCTCATCTTGCTTTATACTTCTGATTAGTACAATGTGCCTCATAGACTCTAAAGTCAAATTTCAAATTATATTAGTTGCGGTCATTTGATATGAAACTGTATTAATTTAATCCACATTACTGACCCCCAAAGCTAATATTTCTCTTCCTATAAAATCATAGTTAGAAAAATTAAAAGATCTAATAAGCCAATTCTCAAATGTCTGACCATTAAAACGGAGAAACAGAGTTCTGTAAAATATGCAGATTTCATTGTTTGAGTGTATGCTCTTTCTTTCCCTGAGTGGCATAATAGGATTATAAAAGCAAAGCTAAACAAAAATGTTGGACATAAGCCCTTAACTCACTGCCTTTGTCTTTATGACCTCAGACAAATCATTTAACCCTCTCTGAGCTTTACTATTTTCTGATTTTGTATGTGAACACACCCAAGCAACAGCAATCCCCAATCCATGAGCACTTGGACCAATGGCTCACATGGTAGGAAGAATGCATGCTTGGATGAGAAAGACATGCTACTCAGGCCTCAAGATTCTAGAAGTTTAAAGAAGTTGATCCCAGGCTAGGAATTAACCCCATCAGTAGAGTGTTTGCCTAGCATGCACAGAGCCTTGGGTTCCACCCCCAATAGCACAGAATCCACATATGGTGGCACATCCCTGTAATTGCAGCGCTCCGGAGGTAGAGGCCGGAGGATCAGAAACGTGAGGTCATCCTGGGCTACGTAGCATATTCCAGACCAGCCTGGGATAGTTGAGACTCCCATCTTTAAAACAAACAAACACCCAAAGAGACGGAAGGAAGGAAGGAAGTAAGGAAGGACTTTTAGTCTTTATTTCCAACTCCCTCTCCCATGTCTACTACTTTACAGGACTTAATCAGGTAACCGTTGGGTGCTGACATGGTAGGCGTATCTAAAGCACCAAGTCTGCACTCTTCTTAGATTTTAATCCCTTATAATTGTCAAGCATTTCTCATTGAGGAAAAATACATTATACATGGCTTGTTTTTTCCTTGATACTCTCCCAAGAGACTTCTGAACCCTCATTCAAATAAACTTTAGTTCTCTGGATGTGTGTCACTATACCAGAACATAACTGGCCCAGATCTGTTCATTCTAGACCCTCATACACACACCCATAGCTGGATCAGGGCATGGTAACAGCATAAATATGGAACAACCACTGTTGACAGAACTTCTACTGGATGCCTCCCTCACATTGCTTTTGCTTCCATTGATTGCACAGGGAAATTCTTCAAGTGTGATGAGTCAATACAAAATGTTTAATTCTGGGGCTACAGTCAAAAGGGGGAACTTTGAGAAAAACCTAATTCATCTCTAGTGGGAGGGACTTCATATCTGAGTAGAGAAAGATACTGACTGGTGGTACTACTCTGGTTCTAGATACTGGTTTCATAAATCACACACACACACACACACACACACACATACACACACACACACACAGAGAGAGAGAGAGAGAGAGAGAGAGAGAGAGAGAGTTTGTGACTAGAGAAATCTACATAGGTCAGCACTTTCAATGAGTGGTAGACAGATAAGAGTCTCTGAAAACAAACAGATCTATGTGAGTTTCCCCTTATCCATTGGGGGAATATATGTCAAGACCTCTAGGGAATGCCTGAGACCACCTATGGTGCTGAATACTGTAATGCTGTGTATGTTTCACCTTAACTGAGTCATCATCACACACTGTGGTCATGATGTTGGCAGCATGAGGAGAGGCAAAAGAAGCACAGATTTCTTCTCTTTTTTTCATGATTTCATATAAACAATATTTGTTCTTACCATAGGTCTTAACTATTTTAGCATATGATTTCCCCCTCCTTTTACTGAGAATTTTTACCTCTTGACTTGCAGGAAACGTTTCATAGCTTCTCTTTGGCACATCTGAATTGCTAGCCTTAGAATTCTTGCACATTGGGAGCATTAAGTAAAAGAAAGGCTTCTAGACCATAAGCACTGGGCTATCATGACAAAGAATTTGATAACAGAACTAACTGGCAGGTAAGAGAGAGTGTGGTTATTCTAGGCAGAGGGACAACCCACAGTCCAGAAAGTAGTTCATCACACTACTCAGAAGTATTTAATTTAGAGCCAATGAATTGTTTCTAGAATTCTCCATTCAAAATTTTTAAGCTACCCTTGACCACAGGTAATTGAAACTATAGGAAGTACCAGCTAGTTAAATAAATGAATGCCAATGTAGACCCCTGTCTTAGTCAGTGTTCTATTGTTGTAAAGATATGCCATGACCAAGGAAACTCTTATAAAGAAAAGCATTTAATTGGGGCTTGTTTACAGTTTCAGAGTTTTAGTCCATTGTCATCAAGGCAGGGAGCATGGCGGCATGCAGGCAGACATGGTGCTGGAGAAGTTGAGAGTTCTACATCCAGATCCAAAGGCAGCAGGAAGAAAGAGACCCTAGGGTTGGCTTGAGTTTTTGAACCCTAAAGCCACCCCTACTGACAGACTTCCTACAACAAGGCCACACCTCCTAATCCCTCTCAAGTAGTGCCACTCCTTAATGATCAAGCATTCAAATACATGAGCCTATGGGGGCCGTTCCTACTCAAATCACTACCCACCATAGACTGTTTTTCCAAGGCTCACAGAGTGCAAATGTCAGCTGTTTACTCTCCGCTGAATGGTTGGTTACTGCATGTCACCTGCCTTAACTGCATGGTGATTGCTGGTGAAAATTTGTTGATAAGGAAGCAGTTATCAGTTCAATTTATCTGTCAATGGCATGGACTGTTTCTCAAAGTTGTTTCTTTTTGTGTCTGTTGTATTGGCCCTGATCTAAATGTTATGGATTGAATGTAAAATGTCCCCCATATATTCATGAGTTTGAACACTTGGTCCCCTGCTGTTGGCTTTGTTTCAGGAGGCTGGGGAAACTTTAGGAGGTGGAGCCTCATTGGATGAAGTGGGTCACTAGAGGATGATCTTGATGTTTTATACTCAGGCCCCATTTTTGTCTGATTTCCTTCTCCTACTCTGGAAGGAGGCGAGAGGTTCCAGCGGTATGCCCTGGCACCATGGTGCTGCCAGCTGCAATGGCTTTCCTGCCATGATTGACTGTAGCCTCAGCCTCTAAACTAAACTAAACCCTTCCTCTCTTAAATTGCTTTGTTTCGGATATTTGGTCATGGCAACCAGAAAATTCACTGAGATATTAGAGCTGTGTACTTGGGTAATAGATGAATCCATGGTTTTGATATATGGCTGTTATTAGCAAAAAAAAAAAAAAAAAAAAAAAAGAAAAAGAAAATTACCCTTTCACAACACCATTGACTACAAGTCAGGACCATAGGCAGCCACCTGGGCTGTGAATTACAGCCAATAACAGAATAACCTGTAATAAAAAGAAGAGTACTGTATGGGTTACCCTGTCTCTGTAAGACACAAGTTTAATATAAAAAACAAGATCTAGGGCTGAGGTACATTTTTCCTGCCATATTTCTCTAGAACCTCCTCTTTTCTTGGTTCCTGGAAAGGCTCACTTTGGTATTCCTGCAGCATTCATAATAAACCTTGTCACACCAAAGTTGATTACAGCAAGCCTGGTTGTCATGTGCTCTCCAGGGTTATTCTCTTTCTGAGGACTGTCTTGGCCTGTAGAAGTTTCCATTGGTTGTAGGGAATCCCTGAGTGATAACTTCCTTTCTGACTGCACTCCCCACCCTTTCCAGCTCTCAGGGTTCTTCCACATCCTTCTTCTGTACATGTTGATTGAGTGATTAGTCCCTTTGTTCATCAAATGCTTACTGAGCTGCTGGCAAGCTCCATACATTGCTGTGCAAGGGAAACATTAGAAACATGAATCCCACAAAACAGCTAGTGAATTTATAATTTAGTGAAAGAGATAAGTGATAATTTAATGAAGTGAGAACAGCCACAAAACCTCTCTACTCTCTCTTTGCCTGTTTGCTTTTGAAGCCAGATTTGACTCTGTAGTCTAGACAGAGTCTGATCTAGAGATCTTCCCCTGCAGGAATCTCCCCTTCTCTTTGCAGGTTCCCTGACTACAGCACCCTGGTTTTGGAGTCTTGACGGTGGGCACCACTCCCTTGCTCTCCCTCGCTTCCTCAGTACACAGCAGACTGATTATTCTTGTCCACACATTCCCATTGAGTATTGTGGATAGACTTCTGAAACAGGAGGTTGTAGAGCAAAATATCACCAACCGCACAGCCTATGGGGACCATTTTTCTCTCCACACTGTAACAGATGTCAAGGAAATACATTCCCTGTCTTCTCCACCCCAATTTGCTACTGCCTGCTGCCTGATCCCACTTTGCTCAGAGCAGGCTTCAGACCCCACCTTTGTCAATCTTTGATGCATCTTACTCCCGCTTCAGAAGTCGATCAACGAGGTGGACTCAGATTGAATCATTTTTTGGGGGCTGCTGTTGGTGCCCTTTCTGGGGTGAAGAGATGTTTTGTTCAGGTGTCCCCAGGAAAAGTGACCCAGTACATGGGTAAGACTTTGAAGTGCCGACCATGTTGGCAGAGTTACTTTCTGTCAGTGATCTAGGACAAATGGCCTTGCTCCTCATTCCCTAGGTGTCCACACCTATTGTCATTGTTAGGAGAGTTGCATGAGAGAACGTTTATGAAGGGCCAGGGACCAGGAGGGTCCTTCTCACCAGTTTCTGTCTCACTACCACAGGCACTCTCTTTGACGTGAGGTTCCCGTCTAACTGATGAAGTACAGAGCCTTCCAACTTCTCAGACTTCCTTGCTTCCTGGTGAGGGATGGCTTGATCCACGGTGACCCTGGCCTCTGGCTCTTGGGTCTAATTTTCCATATATCCACTGAGTGGCTCACCATCCTTCCATCTGTTTCTCATCTCCATATACTATGGCTTCAGATGACAGATGTGTTCTGACCCTGCAGGATGTGATGATTGTGTTATTGTTTCTTGTTCCTTGTTCGGAGTGACTCTTGGAAAAGGTAGTGGGCAGAGACATCTTCACCTCATCTAAACACTTGGTTATCTTTTCAGAAACACCAATAAGCACCTCACATAATATCTTACAATTCAAAAGGAAAGCCAGGTCTTTCCCTCCTTGGTCTCCTCTTTCCCTCTTTCCATCAATATAATAAAGTGCACAACATCCCTCTTATTCCAGCTCCAAGGTCTGCTGCCCGCCATCCACCATATCTGCACATTCCTCCTGAATCTCCCACAGGTCCTGCTCTCAGCCCAAGCAGGCAAGGCTGAGCTCTGAGGGACTTGGAGGAGTGCACCACACACCAAGAAGGAGGGAGGAGAGCATCACACGGAGCCAGCTGCTCTTTGGAGGTTCATTTTCATTTTGGAAAGTAGCAGAGGCAATTACTGTGCCTCATTAGAAGGCCCAACTAACATGCTGGCTGCAGAATTATATTTGGAAAGCCATATTCACTTAGCTCTGAAGTGGTGAGAGGGTGAGAATGGGTGGAAGAGGGAGGAGGGAGAGAGAGAGAGACTGGAGCCCATGTGAGTTGAGATCACATCTACAAACAGGTGATTTGGAGTTTCAGAGGAACAAGAGAGCCGTGGAGCTAGAACACCAGGCCAAATAGAGATCAGAATCTTGAGGTGCCGGCCTCTGAGAAACTTGCTTCAGTCCTTTAGAGAAGTGAGCTTGCTGGAGAGAGGAGGAAGTAAGTGAAAGACCTGCTCTGCTTAATGCAACTGCTGAAGGAGTTCAAATGGCACTGGTGACACCCAGGGCCTGGAGTGAGCTTCTGGGATCCACCCTTAGTTACATCAGAGCCCATTGCACCGTGGGAAGTTTCCATCCAAATCCCTCAGCTGCTTGTGGATATAGCAGGGTACCATCATGATTTGCCTTTGTTGAGAACTAAAGGAATGGTCCTAGACAGGGCAAAATATTCTTGGGGCTAGAAAGGGAGGGACACGGCAGAGTTTGTGAGATGGACATATTTTAGAAGAAACTTGGAGACAGACAAAACAAAACAAAAACAAAAACAAACTTGTGTTCCTGACACCAAATGAGAATATTTGGAGCCTTCCGTTGGGTGATTTTATAAACTGAGTGATAGAGGTAAAGTATTTTTATCAGGACTGCTGAGGGTGGCTGCTTCTTAAAGAACAGAACAATACAAAACCCAAGCCAGAGGCTCTGCCTACAAGGATGAAAGTAAAGAAAGAATTGGATTTTAGTATTTATATTGGTATTCAACCCAAGTAGTGCCCAGGCCCCTTGGTTTGATGGCAGTAACCCTCTGAATTGACTTCCTCTTCCTGGTTATTGATCTCTGGCCTTCCTATAAGCTTTCACATATTGTAATATTGTAAAATTCAGGTACATAGTATACATTCTATTTTTTAAAAGAAGTGAAGTAATATTGATGAAGTTTTACAGGGTTTCCCAGAGCCACCAATCTATATAACAGCATGGCTGAGACACAGATTCAGGTAAGCCCCGGGGTTATGTGACTCACTGTAGTGTATTACATAAGAATGTATCATCTTGACCTGTAACTTAAGGAGTAATTCAGATTCGGGGACCAGGTCATGGTGAAACAGGCCCCTGTTTCTAATCTGCTATTTTAGCGACAATCTTTGGCTCCACTCTCAATGACCTTTGTGCACTTACTTCTCTGAGGCTAGGGCTTCCTCTCACAAGAGCAGCCATCAAACTGCGGTACAGCCTTGTCCAGGAGAGTATGCCATCTGCACTTTATCCTGGGAAGACCCACTTCCCACACCCCCAGCAATGGCACTTTTTTTTTTAGGAGGACACAAATCGCTTCATGTTCTGGGACCTGGCACAATCTAGGAGATCTGTCCTGTGTTATATACCTACCCAAACTGCAAGGGAACGTGGGAAGTTAAGTATGGGTTAGTGAAGAGGGGGAATAATGCAGGGTATGTGGCACACAAAGCCATTGTTTAATTCACTTTGCTTGAGCTGGAGAGTTGGCTCAGAGATTAAGAACACTTGTTGATCTTGCAAAGACCCTGGGTTCAATTCTCAGCACTCCCTTGGAAGCTCACAAACTCCAGTCCCAGTAAATCTGATGCCCTCTTCTGATCTCCATGGGCACTAGGCACTCATGTGATGCACATACATGCATGCAGACAAAACGCTCATACATATAAAATAATCAAATAAAATAAATATTTAAAAAATTAATTTGCTTTGCTTTAGGTGAAGGACAGCATCTATGAAGACTTGCTGTAGGCAGGCACTTTGGTTCTGTGTGTGCATCGCCTTATTCAATATTATTAGTCCTTCTGTGAGTCTCCCCTTTTAGATTGTCATTCAGTGAGATCATGGGTTCTGCCTTTCATTTCTTTTGTGTTTCATGAGAGTTTAGACCCATTTTGTTGGATGAACTATTGCCTCACCTGCCTTACTCCCATTCTCTCCCAAGGACCTCCTGATGCTAGCCACGGGAATTGATGTTGTTTTCCTCCATTTTCACAGCTGCTACATTTCATAAGTAATTCAGCGGGCTGCCCCTTATGTGGCTAAGGGAAGAATAAACCCTTCCCCAATACTCCCACTTTGGTGGGACTGTAGGTGGGAAGGGTGGAAAAATGAAGCATTAGTACCTCAAGAGGCTGAATCCTACTCCTGCAATGAAATTCAGTGGTTTGGTTCTTTGTGATCTCTTCCCTGTAACCCCAGCTCCAGTATGCAAACAGACGCTTGCAGCTCTCAAGCACATATGTCCCTAGTGGTGGCTCATCTTAATCCTTAGAGGGTGTTTCTGAAGGAACAGAAGCGGATATTAACACCAGATGCCATTTTTAGATAGCTACCTAAAGAGAAAGATGCATAGGCTGAGTGGGGAGACAGACGGGTGGATGGATGGGCAGGTAGATGGATGGATGAATACAGAGATGAGTGGCATAATTGAGGGGTCTATGCAGTTCTGGGTATTCTTTGCTTATTCCTTTCATCTCATTCTAGGGACTCTGCCTCCCTGGACAGAGCTAATGGGTGACAAACAATGGAACAGAATCACCTTAGGGGACTTTTCAAAATACTGGGCACCTGATCCAACCACAGATGGAGACTGACTAGTTCATGTCAGCTAATCCCCAGGAAGGATATTTTGAAAAAGTGATTACTGTCTACTCACTTGCTCCAGGGTAAGAAAATTCTCCATGCTGGTTTCAAGGGCAAACTTGCCTAGAAAGGTTTTCTGTCATGAACAGGAATCAGTTAAGACAGTTGCTTCCCTTCAGAAGGACTTTGACCTCAGACCACACAGAAAATTGTTTTTTCTGGAGACTGTGAACAATAGGAACACCAGAGACCTGGAGTAGAAGGTAATGGGTACGAGGGACTGGGTGATAGCTCAATCCTACAGTGCTCGCCATGCAATCATAAGGACCCGAGTTCAATTCCCAGATCCTACTTAAAAACCTAGATATGGTACTGTGAGCTTGAAATCCTAGCAATTGGGAGGTAGAGGCAGGCAAATGCAGCCAGTCCATCTAGTTTAATCCTCAAACTCAAGGCCAAGAAAGACAGCTTGTCTCCAAACAGGGTGGGTGGCTCCTGAGGAAGGATACCCAAGGTTGACCTCTAGCCTCCACATGCACGTATGATCCATACATATACGAATGCATGTGCGCACACACACATACACAAGAAAGTGATGGGTGCTTGATCTGAGGGATAATGATGAGAGTAGATGCTGAATCATGGCAAGGAGTCACAGGGATTATCAGGTACTAAAACCTCCAGCCTATCCTTGAATGAGACAGTGCTTTGTTCCTCAATAGGGACCAAATGGAAGGCCCACGTATTGTTTCCTCAGCCCCTACTCACCTGTGTGTCCCCCGTAACTTCCTGTTCCCTTGAATAAGCTGCATGTGTCTATTGCTTGAAAGCTAAAGAAAATTTGACAAAGAAATGGCTGGATCCATTGGCATAATACTTCTCAAGCACTTTACTTATCTGTTCCTTAAGTTTTCTTTTTATTGTGTGTATGTATGGTGTATGTATGTGTCTGCATGGGAGCATGTAATACCATGATACATGTGACAGACGATAACTTTGTAAAGTCAATTCCCTCTTCCTACATTTATATGAGTTTTGGGGATTGAACTCATTGCTAGAGAGTTTTTACCCACTGAGCCATCTTGCCAGACCATCATCTATATATTCTTCACCAATAAGATAGTTGTGAATAAGATACACTGTACTATTATCAGCATACAGCTTGCTTCCTAGTGAACAACCAAGTACAAAGAAACGAGGGCAAGAACTGTGACTTCAGATGGTGGAGTGTGTCACAGAAGAAAAAGATAGTGGATCAGACTGCCTCCATGAGGAGGTGGCATCAGGGCTGCCTACCTGTGAGTGAGGCACCTACCATGAGTGCTGGAATTTGTAGCCCTATAGGCTCCCGTAGAGATCATCTTTTAAACAGTTGCATTTGGGGGGAAGGAGGGATGGCTCAGTTGCTGCTCTTGTGTGGGATCTGGGTTGGATTTCCAGTCCCAGCATGTTCTCTCATAACTGTCACTCCATTTCCAGGGTATCTGGCACCTTCTTTTGGCTTCTTCAGGGACCAGACACACACATAGTATGCAAGTAAATACTTACACATATTTTAAATTTTTCAGCTCTTTAAATAATTGCACTTTGTAAGTCACAAACTGGGTAGACTCAGGGAAAATGTGACTTGCCCACATTTTCAGTTAGTTTGCAACAGGACGTAAGATCCCTGGGTTCTCTTGACTATCTGTTCTACCCACCACCTAACTAGCCCCCCTTCCTGGGGTCTCTTTGGATGTCATGCTCACACTATGAATTGTATCTGTTACTTTAAAAGGGAGATGGCTTGAAATATGGGGAGGAAAGAGAGGACCTTATGCAATTTCCCTTCCAGTGATTGGCAGCCTTTCATTTCTCTCATCACTTCAGGCCACATACTCTGCTACCTGAAATGCCCACGCATTGCAAGTCCAAGGCAGAGGGTGGAGGGCTGGCTAATCGAATATTGCAGATTATAAGAGATTTCTGGATGCAGAAGCATTGGTTTAGAACAGTCTGACAGCTGTTCTGAATACCTTCCCTAGAGACTGCAGGGGAGAAAGAGGGAGAGGGAAGGAGGGAGCAGAGAGGGAGGAAAGGCCATTGCCCCAAATCAATTAGGAATAAACATCAGCTTCCTTCCAAATTAAAACAACCAGACATTAAGGACAACTTCCCTTTGGGTCACCCTCAGTTGATCCTGATCTCCAACTGTTTAACATCCCTTCTCCCTTTCTTTCTACCCGGATCTCGTTCCTCCCTCCACCACGCCCCCCTCCCCATCCCTTCTCCTTTCTTCTCTCTCCCTCACACCATGTTACCATTATTGTCAGTAGAACGAGCTGCATGCATGCCAAATCAGGTCATTCACAAATATAGAACAAACGTCTGTCACTACAGATTTACCACTATGACGAAGGCTTGGCCCTTCTGTCTGTAAAAATTGTGCCCATTAGTGCTGTGACATCCCTGCTCCCAGAGCCTTTTAACCCTCTATCTCAGCCTGGTGGAGGCCAGCAATCTCCCAACAGATATCCTTTGAGCATCTTCCATGGTTTCATTGCAGTGACTCTGCTTGTGGGTCTAAGCCCAAGACTGAAGTCAGCCTTGTTTTATACCTCCTTTTGACAATTGCCTGTGTTCAAGGTCACTTTTTAGAGTTTACTGCCTAACTGCAAATATTTGTTCTGGGCTGAAATCTGCTGGGGGATATTTATCTAATATCAGGTAACTAATAATACTCAATTAAAGAGAATGAGCTGGAGTTGAGACACCCTCTCATGAAGAAGGAACTAACCAAATATTAAACTGTATTTACTCTGCCCAGCATTCCTTCTTGGACGTTCATTGTGAATTTTTACAGTGCTTCTCCTTTCAACCACACATTCAAATGTACTCGGTGAAAAACAGGAGAGAGAAAATGAGGGGAGAGGAATAATAATGAGAAAAGAGTCAGCATGAGGTGAGAAACATGGGTACTTCTTTATCTGGTCTTGTTCTTGAACGGTTTGGTTCATTTGGTTCAAAGTATAAAAGCCAAAGGTGCACCCCTTCTGAAGGAAGCAATTGCTGATGAGGGATATAATTCCATATAGAACATGGAATGGCCCCAAACTGGAGTCTTTTTCTGGCCTGTTAACAGTCACTGCTGAATTCTAAGGCCATTTTAAGGGACTGCCCAAACACAAGATAAAACAAAAACCCAAAACAAAAAAAAAAAAGTAGAACTTAAAACCTATATAACCTGGGTCTATTTTAGTGGATAGGCTCGGTCTGGGTCTGCCTTTATAGCTAAGAATTTTTATTATTGTTTTTGAGAGAAGGCAATAGGAACTACCAATGTTACAATGAGACAATCAGACCTGCTATAATTGCTTCAAATAACAGAATCACCCCCAATGCTCCTGCTTCTAAATGCCGTTGCCAGTTAATTAGGACACGGTAGTTATCTCCATGTCCAAGTTGTTATTATTTTGTTCTTTTCTTTGATCGCTAGTTAGCTGGTTCAACCATCATGCACGGGTTGCAATTAGAATTCATTACCACATGATGCTGGGGAAGGGGTGGCCCAGTCTTGCAAACACCGAGTCATGTATCACATTATCACTCACTTTCATGCATGTTTGCTCGCATGTTGATGACCTGGAAACGTGGGCTTACACTCCATATTTTCCCTTGCTGCTGTTGACTTGTTTCTTCTGTGATAGGAATGGAACAATATGGGCTTCCTTCAGGGGACAAAACAACACCTACTTTTTCAGCATGGAAGGGTGAGAGGAGCAGATGGATGCAAACTATGTTGAGAGGGGCCAACAGAGCACATGGTGGAAAGGCAACAAAACTACCTGGCATCCCACCTGGGGACTGCCAACCATTTTGGCAGCCGGACTGACTAGAGAACAGGAAAGCTCAGGCTCAGAGGAAAAGGTGGGTCTAACAGAACAGCAGAGAGCAGCCCTTCCTTGGAGGTGTATTCTAGGTAGCTGGTTCCTGGACCAGAGGGTTTAAAAGCTCAAATGCTGAGCCAGTATGATAGAACACCCCTGTTACCCCAGCATTGGAAAGTGAAAAATAGGAGGGTCAGGAGTTGAAAGACAGCCTGAGCCACAGAGAACCTGCTTCAGTGATACGTTGGGAGGAGGAAGCACAGTCCTGCTTCTCACAAACTGGGAGAGTTTACAAAATTTAGAATATTATAAGCATATTTCCTGGGTTCTCAAAAACCAGGACAGAAAGAGTTCCCATCACCATGTTGCATTAGTGGAGACACATCATGTTTAACTAACACACACTCACTTACATTTTTATGCAATGTGGCTCCTAACCGCATGCCTATAGCTTCATCTAGAGCTCGCAGAAAAGAAGCAGAGATGTGTTCCAATTACCGAAGTAAACGACTATGTTGGTTCCGTAGAAAAACTGTGCAGTGCCCAGCACCTGGGAAGCAAAGGTGGAAGACTAAAAATTTGTGGCAGGCATATCTCAATAAAGATGAACAAATAATAACAAAAAAAGATTGTGTTGGACACATAAGGCAAACACACACACTGTTTCTTGCAGGTGACATAAGGGATCTTGTTTTCTGGAAGAAGGGTACACTTTGGTGCCCCAGGGTCATCATCTGATGGTTGTGGATTTGAGGCAATCTGTTGTTCATAAACTGAAAGGAAGGAAGAACATGTTTATACAGAAGCCACCGCCCCCCCCAGGCCCATGGCTTTACACCCTGAACATACCTCTTCTCCATTCTCTTGTCAAAGAACTTCCCTCACACCAAAAGTGGGGCAGTGGCTTTACAGGGGCATCTGGTGTAAGGAACTTCTGGTGGGAGTTTTCACCCTAAACAAATTGTGTGGATTTCAGGGCTTATTGGGTTTTAGCACAACATGACAGCTCCATCTAGAACTGGTGTCCCAGCTTGGTGGCTTCCTAAGCACAGGAGAGACTTTGCTTTGTCCTAGCTGTGCCTGCAAGGTGCTATTAGTCTGTTTTTTGTTGCAATAACTGAATATTACAGATTGCATCATTTATAAAGGATGGAGTTTTGACTGGCTGGTGGTGGCACATGTCTTTAATCCTAGTTAGCACTCAGGAGGCAGAGGGAGGTGGATCTCTGAGTTCCAGGCCAACCTGATATAAAGAACAAATATCAGGACAGCCGAGGCTACACAGACCTGTCTCAAACAAAACAAAACAAACAAACAAAAGAAAGAATAGAGGCTTATTTAGCTCACAGTTATAGAGGCTGGAAAATCGAATAGCATGCCACAGGCACCTAATGGGGAGCCTTCTTGCTGCATTATAATGTACCAGAAGGCATAGCGTGGCGAGACTGAGCAAAGGCATGTCAACTTGAGAATGTGTTCCTCCTTTGGTAAAGCCTTCAGTCCTTTAGAGTCAGGGATTTCTGACTCTAAAGACTTCCTAATTCAAGTATTTCCCAACATCCCTCCTCCTAATATTGATAACATAGGAACACCGAAACCAAGGCTAAGAAGAGTTTTCCCCTTTACCAATTCTTATCTGTTCTTCCAATCTGATGTTTATCAGGTTGTAAGAGAAAAGAAAATCTATTTGCCTTTTTCCTGTGCAGAGTTATGGAGGAAAAAAAAATCTAAGTAGAGAAGGCCATCTGAAGAAAATGATAGACAAGTGACGGTGCGGGGGGGAACACAGCATCACTGGGTCAGTGATGGAGAGGAAGGAAGTCTGCAGGAAAACCTTTAGTTACAAACTAAATTTAGAATAAGGTCTCCATTGTTTGTCTTAGAGTGGCCAGAGTTCATGAGGTCTTGCTTTGACCCCAGGGGCCTTGTTTCTCCATTCGAGGCCAGTTCTGAGTAGGAGGAAGCCATATATCTCCTAAGAATATTTCTGTCTTGTGCTTAAGTTAGTCACATTAAGAGGGGGAAATGAGTCATGTGAACTTTCCCTGGACGTTGATCGGAGCGTCTCAGCTGATACAAAGGATTCCTTGTGAAGCATGCTCATATTTAGGGAGAGTCAAGCGTATTCTACTGACTCTCCTAAATGACACCAACTCTAGGGAGGGCAAAGAATATCCTAGAACAGTGACTCTACATAATAGATGTTGCTGTGCATGCAGGTGGCCAAAGAACAGGGTAGGAAAGGCCCCAAATTAAACAATGCTCTTCATAGCAAGTGAGACTAGGCATAGAATTTTTTTTTTTTTTGGTTTTTTCGAGACAGGGTTTCTCTGTGTAGCCCTGACTGTCCTGGACTCACTTTGTAGACCAGGCTGGCCTCGAACTCACAAAGATCCACCTGCCTCTGCCTCCCGAGTGCTGGGATTAAAGGCGTGCACCACCACCGCCCGGCGGCATAGAATATTTTAATGGCTGAGTCAAGTCTGGTTCTGGCTTCCCCATCATTTCAATTCTCACATGAAAAACGACTGCTAGGCAGTTGGTAGGCTAAGATTAAGCCCTAATGTGTCAGGCTGGCGAGATGGTTCAGGGTTGAAGGCATTTGTTGCCAAGCCTGAGTTTGATTTTTGTTTTTTTTTTTTTCTAGCATATCATATTGTCCTTTATTTTAAAGATATAAGAAAACTGTTAGATCTTCTGACCAGGAAAGTATCTGCATATAAATTCAACATACAACAGACAGCAGCTTTTCTTTTCTTTTTATGTTTATTTATTACTTCAGGTTACATCTCCATCACAGTGTCCTCTTTCCACCCCTCCCAGACCCACCCTCCCACTCTCTACCCCCTAACCCTTCCATCCCAATCCTCTGGAGTGGAGGGTCCGTACATAACAGTCCCCCACCCCAGTTCAGCAGTCATATGAGGGCCAAGAGCCTCCTCATATACAGGGGGCCTACAAGGCAGCACCACTAGGGCAAAGTGTCTCATGGACAGGTAAAAAAGTCTGTTCCTATTCCCTTTGGTGCATTGGTTGTAGTATAGTTATCCTGTACTATATGGCTAAAATCCAACTATAAGTGAATAGATGCCATGTGCATCCTTCTGAGTCTGGGTTAGCTCACTCAGGATGAGCTTCTCTAGTTCCATCCATTTGGCTGCAAATTGCATGATTTCATTGTTTCTGATAGCTGAGTAGTATTCCATTGTGTAGACGTACCACAGTTATTTTATCCATTCCTCGGTTGAGGGACATCTGGGTTGTTTCCAGTTTCTAGCTATTACAAATAAGGCTGCTATGAATATAGATGAGGAAACATCCTTGTGGTTTGGTGAGTAATCTTTTGGATGTATACCCAGAAGTGGTATGGCTGGGTCTTGAGGTAGAGATATTTCAAGTTTTCTAAGATATCTCCAGACTGATTTCCATAGTGGTTGTACAAATTTGCAGCAGAAGGCAGGAAATCATCAAACTTAGAGCTGAAATCAACAACCTAGAAGCAAAAAGAACAATTCAAAGAATCAATGAAAGCAAGAGCTGGTTCTTTGAGAAAATCAACAAAATAGACAGACCCTTAGCCAAATTAACTAAAAGGCAGAGGGAAAAAACCCAAATCAAGAAAATCAGAAATGAAAAGGGAGAAATAACAACAGACATCGAGGAAATCCAGAGAATCTTTAGGTCCTACTTTAAAAATCTATACTCCACCAAATTTGGAAACTTAAGGAAAATGGACAATTTTCTTGATAGATTCCACCTACCAAAGTTAAATCGAGGTCAGGTTAGCAGATTAAATGTCCCTATAACCCCTAAGGAAATATAAACAGTCATTAAAAATCTCCCAACCAAAAAAAAAAAAAAAAAGCCCAGGGCCAGATGGTTTCACCACAGAATTCTACCAGATTTTTGGGTCTTGCATGATGGAAAGAGAGAGCTAACTCCTGCAAGCTGTTCTCTAACTTCCCCATCAATACTCTGCCTTCATATGTACCCCTTCATCCTCACATAGTTGCTTTAACCTTAAAAATATAAGAAATATGAATTGGCATCAAACAGGGATCAAAGGAAGAGTAGACTAATGTTTTTAGTCTTCTCCAGTACCCTAGAGATACTTCTAGCATCTTCCATTGGTTGAGGATCTCTATCTTTTGTGGCCAGTCAGCATGACACAAAAAGAGAGAGAATGTTCTAAAAAAAAAAAAACAAAACAAACAAATTAGGAAGTTTAGACAGAGTACATAACCACAAAACACCTGACCCGTTCTTCAGAGAACCATCACCTTCAGTTTCTTGGGAAATGGCAAGTGCCAGGACCCTATTCTACCACAATCACGTGAAGATTTGGTGAAAGGCATCAAAGGGGGCTTTCTTTCTTTCTTTCTCTCTTTTCTTTTCTTTTTTTTTGGTTTGGTTTTTTTTTGGGGGGGGGGCTTTATTTTTTTTGGTTTTGGTTTTTGTTTTTCAAGACAGGGTTTCTATGAGTAGCCCTGGCTGTCTTGGAACTCACTTTGTAGACCAGGCTGGCCTCACACTCACAGAGATCCACCTGTTTCTGCCTCCCGAGTGCTGGGATAAAAGGTGTACACCACCATGCCTGGCTGGAGATTGCCTTTCTTAATAGAAATGTCTCCACAAAGTGGAGTTGAAGAAGAGGAAAATACTTGCTTTGACACTTGTATCTATATCCTTCCTACTTTTTTTTTTTTACCTTGGAAATAACTGATTCCAAATGGCTCATAAAATAAGGGCTGCTGAGCTCCTGGAAGTATACAGAATCTGACTGTTTATTCAGCAAGAACCTGGATTGACAGTAGCAGTAATTATGTTGCATCCAAACAAATTGAACAAAGTCAGAAGCAAAGCCAGACTGTGTGTGAAAAGGTTGGGAAACCACAGTGTCTCTCTAAACTCCACTGGGTTGGGAAAAAAGCAGACTTAAAAACAAACAACAACAGCAAGACCCCAAACAACTTAAGTATGGCTTGCCACCTGATCAAGAGACAGAAGTAAACCCCCAACCACACATGGAGTAGACTCCAGCACATTTCAGAGAATATCAAGTTCAAGGACAGCTTTCCTGAGTCATCTGGGATACAGGCAAGTCTAATGGGTGTGTGGCATTTACATAACTTGTATGTGTGGCAAATTAACTTTGGGAACTTGTTTTCAGTCTTCTGAGAATTCCAAAGCCTCTGTTTTGTGTCCTAAAACCACCTTGCTCCTTCTAATAAATACAATGACAACCCTCCAAAGAAGAATTCCACAGTTACTGTAGGCTTCACTGTTTATTTTTCTTACAAACAATTCATTAGCAGTATTGATTTGTCTTTCCTTCCTGCTTGTTACGCGATATTTAGTGTCCAGAGCAAATTATTATATAAGACATTTCACAAGGGTCTATATACGAAGGGTAAATGGGTTTATTTGAAGCATTGGTGAGTGGGCCCTTGGGTCTGCCCATTCACAATCTGAAAGGTCTGCACTTCTGAAAGTTGTGTGTGAGATAGCTGAGCATACAGAAGGTACAATGAATGTTGGGGTTTGTTTCGGCTCAGGGCCTCAAAGGGTGTAGAAGTTTGAGAGGGAAGTTTTGCAGAATGGACCATTAAGGTAGAATATGTAACACAGTTCTTCTCAGGGTAGATGGACAAGAAAGAGAACAGGAGTAGATTCAGGGCCATGTTGTTCCCATTGGGCCATCTCCACCAGCCAGGACCTACCTCCCAAAGCTTCCCAGCCTCTTGAAACATCACCATCAGCTGAGGGCCACATGTCCAAACTCACCAGCCTATGGAGGACATTTTAGAGTCACACCATAATATAGCCCGTGACCTGATTTTACATGGCCTGCAAGAATTTTTTTTTTTTTTAATGGCTGGAGAAAAAACAAAAAGTTGTAGCTTGTGACACATACATATTTCCTCAAATTTATATTTATATTTTAATGTATACAAGTAACATTGTGTCAAAGCACTGCATGGCTTACTGTGAGTGGCTGTCTTTGAGCCATATGGACAGAGCCGTGCAGTCACAACAGAAACCACGTGGCCTGCCAGACAAGGAAAATATTTCCTACTGGCCTTTCACAGAAAAAGTTTTCTAACTCCTAAGAAAGTCTCAGTTTATTTTAAAATTCATTTTGGATCCTTAAATAAATGTGGAGTATTTGCTAAAGTACATGGATTCTTTCAAACAGATAATTGTTATTCAACCGATTAGAAAATAAACTATCAATTCTTATGAAATAGAATATAGACTCAATTATTATTAAAATCAGAAAAAAATGTAAAAATATTTGTTTTGAGGATAAAATTATATAGACACAGAATCTGACATGAGTCACGTGATAGAAATGAGCTCTAACCATGGTGTTTGTCAAAGAAAACTGTAATTGGGGCAGACAAGGTAGCTCAGCAAAATGAAAGTGCTTGCTACCAAACCTAAGGACCTGAGTTTGATACTTGGTACCAACATAGTGGAAGGAGAGAATCAATTCCTGAACATTTATTCTGACATCTGCATGTAAGCTGCGGCATGCAACACTCCCCCCTATGTAAAATAAATAAATGTAATTAGGAAGAGAAAAACTGCAACAGTTTCACACTTCAGAGTAGTCAAAAGAAAATTAGAAGTCTGATAATGCAAAGAATTGTGAGTTGTATGGATACCACATATGGGTAAAACCTCTTCAGAAAACAGGATGGAAACTCATAATAAAACAGAGGCGGTATGGGTAAGAAAGTCTAAAAATTCCACTCCAGGCTTATTGTCTATGGTAAATGTGGTGGTCTGAATGAAAATGGCCAAAAAATAGGTTCGTATATTTAAGCACTTGGTCCCCATTTGGTGGAACTGTTTGGGAAGGATTAGGAAGTTTACCCTTGTTGGAAGAGATATGTCACTGGGGAATGGTTTTGAGGTTTCCAAAGACTCACGTCATCCCAATGTCTTTCTCTCTGCCTCATTGTGCCTCAAGATGTAAGCTCTCAGATACTGTGACAGCACCATACCTTCCTGCCTACTGCCATGCTCCCTGCCGTGATAGTTAGGGACTCTAACCCTCTGAAACTGTAAGCCCTACATAAACACTTTCTTTTATAAGTTGCCTTGTTCATGCAGTCTTATCACAGCAATAGAAGTAACTAAGAAAAAAGCTGAAAAGCCTGTGCAAAAAAAAGATGTAAAGGCAGAGATGTTATAAGCAAACAAGCTGAGTTGTTCTCTGCCTCCTTTGTGGCTAATTCTAGTCATTGGGCAGAAGTGACACATATCATGGGACATATATATAGCTGATGTGAGACTTGTTCAAGTTATGGCTGTACTTCAGAGAAGTTACACTGGGATCTAGAAGCTATTTCAAATAATGATATTGCAGCCCATCAAAGCTTACTATTGTCCTACAAATTCTTGTTATGCTGTCAAATGCTGCATGTCAGAGCATTAACCATGCTTAGAAGGGAATTTATAGCATAATTGCAAATATTAGGAAAGAAGAAAAGCTAAAAATAAAAAACCTTTGAATATTAGATCGAGATCCCCAGAAGTAGATCTTGAACTGATTAAGAGCAAGTAGTTTACTAGGAATGAACTAATTAGCTCAGGCTGATATAACAAAGTACCACAGACTGGGTAGATTAAACAACAGATATGATCGTTCTCATAGTTCTGGAGGCTGCAACTTGAAATCAAAGTGTCAGAAGGGTTTGTTTCTTCTGAGCCTCTCACTGCACCTTGTAGACGGTCATCTTCCCACTGTGTCTCCCCAATATCTCATTCTGGGCTTCCCAGTGTCCTCATCTCTCCCTTAGACACACACTGATCAGACTGAGCCACAGCCCACCCACATGAAGTCATTTAAACCTGATGGCCCCTTTAAAGATTGTAGCTCTCAATACAGTCCCACTAAGGCACAAGGGTTATAGATTCCAACCTAAGAATTTTGAGAGACGTCTATGTTGAATTTGGGGAGTCCCCAATTCAGCTGACCACAAGGAAACAGAATTATAGGGAGAAGCAGGTGGGGGAGAGAGTTGTGTCATGAGGCAGTTATCTTAGCAGGTAGCTGGAGCTCTGTTGTCACTGAGTACCAAGTAGAGCTCCAGAAGACTGTGCAGAACACACACTTCAGAGTGATTCCACCCAGCCAAAGAGCCAGGATCTTGAACCGTATGGTCCATGGCACCATAGGCGCTGGGGAAAATGCCATGGTTCTAGCTTTATGTCCTGTTTCCATTTTTAGTCTTCTTATGAGAATAAATTTGAGTCCCTTGCCTTCCCATTGGTTCCATCTCATAAAGATTTTGAGGGCCACACACTGAGGACTACACTTCTGACACAAGAGCCTCTGAGAGACAAGAAACCTCCAAACCGTAGAATTTAATGAAGTCTTATCCTATAGGCAGAACATTCCTAGCAAACAAGGCTAGGAACATGCATCAAAGAGTGGACCTCAGTGAGTATGTCAGAACCAAGTTTAACATAGAGGAAAAAACCTAAAAGCTAAGTAGGGGAGGGATCTGTTCCTAGTTTGTTAACTGGACATGATGTCAAGCCTCCTGAGGATGCACACGCTAATACTGACAGACTAGTGTCACTTTCAGACTTCATTGAAGAAGCTTCTTTTGCAGGGGGTGGTAATAATAATCCAGGAACCTCATTCCTAGTCAAAATGCTAAGAGCGATGTGGAGTGGTCAACCCTAAATGGGATGTCTATATCACCCCAGCCAAGACTCGAGGAAGATAAGGAAAAAGAAAAAGTCTAAGAGCCGAAGGTTGCGGGGGGGGGGGGTGTGTGTGAAATATCATCTTCTGGATGTGACGTGGCTGTTTGTGTGCATGAGCTCACTGGGGCTGTGCTTACCTGTGTAAGATTGGGTATGTCGTCATTGCATCGTGCATAGGAGAAGGGGGTTATGGGTTGTTAGTGGGTGCTGGGGAATAGGGGTATTGTAGTGAGCATTTTTGATTTCTTTAAAAACACAGAAATGTTATGTGAGTATGTTTTTTGCTTTAATCCCAGGTGTGGGATATGGGGCTACTTCAGACTGTCCACAGCAGCTATGATTTGCCTCATGCTCTGGCATGGGCGTGATTTTTGCCAGCTGAAGATTGCTTACGTTTGGAATTCTAGGAACCTTCAGAGGGCATGTAGATGCCAGAGCCCCAAGAGAGAGGGCCTGCAGAGGATGCTGCTACTCCCCCTGCTGCTGCTGCTGTTGCTGTTTGATGGATTGCCGTTGCTGGTTGGAGATATCCTGATGACAAAGATCAAATTTGCCCCAAGGAACTTGATGCCCCTAATCAGCAGGAAATAGTCTAACCCCCTTTCCCCTTTAACCTTTTTTCTCTCCTACCTAGTGTTGGGGGGCTGGAAGGGATAGGGGTGGTATAGGGAGGTAGGAGAAAGAACCCAATAAAGTAGCCAAAAATGCTACAGGGCATCATTTTCTTCAGTGATGTAGCCACTGATAAATTGTCCACATTCCTGTAAAGACACCCCCTACAATGCTCAAGCACACAGCCATAATTAAACCAAGTGAGTCAAAAAAGGAAAAGGACATACATGAAAATGGGAGGGCAACTGGAACAAAGAAGGATCTCAGCAGGAAAAGAAGGAAGGGATAGAGGGTAATGGGGAAGGAGTAAAAATACCCCAAACTCAGTAAACACATGTATGAAGTTGCCAAAGAGTAATTTTTAATATAGTTAAACTTAAGGGAGATTGGTGTGTTGAAGGGATTAACTACCATACTCATCCCCAATTCAGAGGGTCCAACTTGAATTATAAAACTTACACTATAAAAGCTGAGCTGAAACAAGAGTCATGGCCCCTCCATCAGTTCCCAGAATCAATCCAGTTTCCAGATTCAGAGCCCTCCGAATGCTGGAGAAGCTGGTCCCCCTGAGGACAGACCCTGGTACACATCCAAAGATTTATGCTGTTAATCTTTCTCCCAGCTTTCCCCAAAGAGACATCTAACCTTCTACTAGGGTTAAGTGTACCTTGAGGAAAATGAAATAATCAGATCTTTGGGATACTGCTGGACACTGGCTCTGAATTGAATCTGAATCCAGGGAACCCAGTTGGAATAAGGCCTTATGGAAGTAACACGTGGATTAGTTAATAATAGTGTTTTATTTTAGTTCTGCCTCACAGTGGCTCAGTGGCTCTCTGGACCCCTCCTGTGGTTATTTCTGCAGGTCTAAAATGCATAATTGGAAGAGACATTCTCGGCAGCTGGCAGAATCCCCCCATTGACTCATAATCTTAAAATGTGGACCAGTATAACGAGGAAGATCAAGAGAAAGCCACTAGAAGCTTCCTTGCTTTGGAAAATAAATCAAAAGCAATACCACATCTGTGTGGGGATTTCAGAGATTAGTGCTCACATCTGGAACTTTAAATATGCAGGAGTGGTGACTTCCACAATTCTCATTCACCTTGCCTGCTGACACCGTGCAGAAGGCGGCTGGATCCAGGGAATGGCACTGGGTTGTCAGGAGCATAACCAGGTGGTGACTGCAGCTCCAGCTGCTGCACACCTGATGTGGCTTCCATGCTTGAACAAATGAGCACATCTTGTATCTAGCATGCAACGATCAGTTTGGCTGACTTACTTTTCTGTTATCTGTATCAGTAAGGACCACCAGAAGGAGCTTGCAATGCGCCTTTGCAGACTTGCCTCCAAGGTGTCCATCCAGCTCTCCAGCACTATTTCCTAAGTTGTTTCCTGAGGATCTCAATACTCTTTTTCCTCCCAGAGGTCACACTAGTTCATTACATTGATGATACTGTTCTGGTTGGACCTAGTGAGCCAGAAAAACAAAACAAAACAAAACAAAGACAAAACAAAACAAAACAAACAAACACAACAACAAACCCAGTTAACCAGCTACTTTTGGCTCACTCTTAAGATTTGTATATCAGTGGATAGAAATAAATCTGATAAAAAATTCAGAGACCTTCTACCTCAGTGGAATTCCTAGGGATTCAGCTCATACACCCTTTCTAAAGGTGAAAGATGCTAAAGAGATGTTGAAAAAAAGAAAGATAAAGGATGCTGCCTGTAACCCATCCTACAACCAAGAAAGGAGCCTACTAGGTGTCTTTGGATTTTGGAGACAACACGTTCCTCATGTGAGCGTGTTGTTCCAGTCAGTCTATTGAGTGAGTCAGAAGGCTTCTAGTTTTAAAGGGTCCTCACAACAAGAAAAGGCTCTATAGCAAATATAGGCTGCCATTCAAGCTGCTTAGTCATTTTGGCTGTGCAGTAGCAGGTCTCATGAGATTTGAGGTGTCAACAGAAGACAGAGGGTTTGGAGGTTTTGTTTTGGTTTTTATTTTGTTTGGTTTGGTTTTTTACCTTTGGCAAGATCCCATGAAGAATACTTCTGCTAAAATGGCCACCCATGTACTTATATTAATGCTTTATCTATTGTAACTACTTATTCTACATATCACTCACTGTTCCTGACTGAGGAGGTGCATCAGTGGGCACATGTTTATGGATTTTATGACCTACACCATGAAGGAGCTAGCTTAACAGAAAGGTGGGATAACTGTTAGAAGACCCAGTTATATTACCAGCCATACAACAACAACTTGCAGGGCTGGATCTAGGTTCCCCAGAAGGCTGCACATACTCTCAATCAGCATTCAGTATGTAGTACTGTTTTTTCCATAGGCCACATTCATGGGCTCATGAATCAAGGATGGTATATACATAGAGATCCACTAGCAAATTTCGTTTCCTGTTCCAATGAATTATGCTGTATGGGTTAAGGAATCTCTGTTTCAAAGAAAGGGACAAATTCTTGCACAAGAAGACAAAACTATCATTGCATTGAATTGGAAGTCAAAATTTCCACCCAGACACTCTGGACACCTCACGTTTCTGAATCAATAGGTAAAGGAATGATTGTGCTGTCTAGAGTGACTGACCCCAACTATTAAGGGGGAAGATTGCAGACAGAGGCAAGGCAAAGTGTGTCTGCACACAAGGGATTCCTTAGGGTGCTTTTTAGTATTAGAAGGCAGTGTGATTAAAGTCAATGAAAAGCTAACAATCCAAGCTGGTCAGGATCACCAGTGCCTCAGACCCTTCAGGAAGAAGGCTTGCATCATGCCACCACATAAAGAACTGTCCCCAGCTTAGGCTCTTGCTGAAGGCAAAGGGAATACAGAGTGGGCAGTATAAGAGTGGAGTCCCAAAAATCAGCTGCATTTGTATAGCCAGTTACAGAAGCGAGGGTTGTAATTGCCCTAAATACTCCTTATTTTGTTGTTGTTGATGGTGGTGGTGGTGTGTATGCCCAAAACTGTTTCTTCTATCAGAACTCCAAATTCTGGCTCTGAGAACTCACTTCAGAAGGAAGAATAAAAACCACTCTTACCCCACCACAGACCTTCAGATACCTCTCCCACTTTCCAGGCCACACTGATCTTCCTTTAGTAGAGGGCAAAAATACATTTTCCAATAATTGAATATTAACCTGATGATAAGCGAGGAGACATATGTGGAGAAAGAGGCCTGAGAAAAATGATCCAGTCTACAAATTAGTAACACATAAACGTTAAAAAGTTAATGCTTTTATTTAGCATATGAAATAATGGGTTTCACTGTGACATTTCTATACATGAATATCATTGTACTTTGGTTATACTCTCATACATGTTTTAAAATATGTTTTAGAGAATAGAAATTTACTTTCTTGAAGCTCTGAAGACTGAAAATCTGAAATTGAGTTGTCTGCGGGTTCACGTTCCTTCCAGATACACGAGAGAAGACTCCTGTGTCTTTCTCACTTCTGATGGCTCCCAGAGATCCTAGATATGCCTTGGCTGTACCACATCTGTCTCACTCTCACCTTTACTTGCCTTCTTTGCTCCTGTGTCTTTTCTTAATCAACTCACAAACCCCCTTTTTATACAATATGGTCTTTGGCTTGAAGGTTCATCATGATTCAGTCGGGCTTTGTCACACCTTGGTTATATTTGTAAAGACCTATTTTCAAAACTGGTCACATGCACTGGCACCTGTTATTATGACTTGAACACAACTGGAGGAGACAGGAAATGTGCATCAACTCTAGTCCATTCTCTAGCCTCTAAATTCACATCTTCCCATCACGTACAATATATTCATGCCACTGCAAGATTCTTACCCAAACCCTAATGTCTGAGTCCAATCTAGCATCAATTCTAAGACCCAAATCACATGTAAATATTATCAATTCAATGAATTCCATAGCTCATCATCTAAATCATCTAAATTAGCCTGTCCCAGGTTGCCAGTTATTTGCAGATATCACATTCTTAAAAAGCTTATTGATCTTCTACACAATTCACAGGATGTACAAGTCACTAGACAAGAGAAATATATACATACCTCTCTGTGTAGGATAAACCCACTTGTGTTTCTAGTTTTTTACTGAAAATATTGGTTGGGTCTTCAGGACACACTCATTTGCTTACATCTCTATAATAAAATGTCATCCAGCCCAAGTCTTGTGATCACACTAGCAAAGCATCCATTTTTGGTGTGAGGTTGGTACGTACAAAGCCCTGAGTTGAATCTCCAGCATGTCTTAAACCCAGAGGTGGTGGTACATGCATGTAATGTCAGGACTTGAGAGGTATAGACAAGATCACAAGTTCAAGGTCATCCTCTGCTACAAACTAAGAGGCAAGCCTAGGCTATACATACTTTTTCATATTTTTGCTTTCCATATTTTGGTGAAATTTTTCATGATCATTAAGTACTAATTCATTTTTGATTAATGCTTTCTTGCTCTATTTCTCTTCCTTCTGACATCTTAGTATAAACTGCAAAGGGAAATCAGGAAACACTTTCCATACCATGTTTGGAAAACTCATATATTAAATATCCATGTTCATTGTCATTTCTGCCCCCTCCTTCTTGCTACCAACAGTAGAATAAAATGCAGCCAAGTTCCTGATGCTTATAACAAATTTCATGGCTTTTAAATTTTCTTTTTATTTAAGTTAGTAGTGCATGTGTGTGTGAATGTATGTATATGTGTGTGCACAAGTGCCTGTGTGTGTGTGTGTGTGTGTGTGTGTGTGTGTGTGTGTGTGTGTGT
>CAJQZJ010004381.1:13524754-13567687 GCA_907164525.1 Lophiomys imhausi | reverse complement strand
GTGTGTGTGTGTGTGTGTGTGTGTGTGTGTGTGTGTGTGTGTGTGTGCCTCTGCGTTTGTTTGGTGGGTGCATGCAGACAGTTGAAGATCAGTGGAAACTTTTTGGAGTTCATCTCTTCCTCCACCGTGGGTTCTGGGGTTCAAACTCAGGTCACCATGCTTGTACAACAAACACTTTCACCTGCTGAGCCAACCTACTGAGCCAATTTGCCAACCCAAGGGTCAAGAAACACATTCATGATTGCTTAGTTCTCCCCGGAAATGCCTTTAGCATCCATATTTCTATCAACATTCAGATCATGATAGCATGTGTCTTCTCTAAGGTTAAGAAGATTTACCTTTAGTCCTCCTCACTCCCTTTGGGGCCATTACCACAGGCCCCTTAATGTCCAGATTTCTCCCAATGATCTCTCCAAGACTTTCCCACTGCAAGTTTCAATTTTCTTTCAAGCACAACTGTCATCCTACTTAGAAGCCTAACAGTCTTCTTAAAAAATTTCATCAGTATCCCAAAGTAAGTCATAGTAACATTTTAAAAACGTAAGAAATATTTTCCCCATTCAAGTCCTAGGGGAAAACAAAATCGCAAATGTGTAGACAAAGCTATGAGCCTTTCAAGGGCTACAAAGAAGAATCTTTCCCTGCTCCTTCTCAACTTCCAGGCAGCATCCCTTACCTTACAGCAGCATCACCCCAGTCTTAACATCTGTCAAGTGTCCTTTTCCTTCTGTCTGCCCCAAATCCACTCCACACACAATTAAACAAGACACTGTGCAGCGTCAAATTCACTGGAAAAGACTCCAGTGCTCAAATGTCTGTCCAAGTGGTGCTAAAAGTGTCAAAGCAACAAAAATGGATCTGTGTCTTTGATAAGTGTATCTAAACAGCCAACAAAAGCTGTAAGCATACCCCAGCTTTGTCAAAGACCTCTAGCCTTGCCTGCTGCTAGAATACACACCACACCAACATGGGTTTAAAAAAAAAAATCATAAGGAATCACGTGGCTGCTATGTAGCACGGTCTTTGAAAGGACTTTTTATAGGTTGAGGGGTGGTGTTAGGTGTCTCCAGGAAGGATTCAAAGAATTAAGCCTCACACTGGGTCAAATGCCTAAAGGAGACGAGAGGAAGTCTATGATTGAATGTCCACCAACAGTAAGGACCAGAGCTAGAGGTAAAACTGGCCAGGAAGGAGCCATCATTCCTATTCTTAAGGATAGCAAGGTGCTTGGTCACACCTGCAGTTTAGACAGCATCCCATGTCTGGATTCAGGCACGGCTGTGTGGGGTGATCTTGCTCTTCCTCAGGTGCATTGCAGCTTTAGATTGGCTCTGTCCGAGCCTGGGGTGCAGTGGGGGCAGCACAGACTAGCTGTAAAGCCAGGCCAGCTCTTGGGTGTCAAGGGTTACTTTGTTGTTGTCTCTTACCATTTATCCCAGACTTCTTAGAAGTCAGTTACGAGGTTGCCATAGCAAAATACTGCAGATTGGGTGGCGCCAGCAGCGGAAGTTAACTAATTAATAATATAGATGGAGATATATGAAAATATAGATATAGAGTTGAGATGTGGTCTTATATTATAGCTCAGGCTCATAATCTCATGATCCTCCTGGTGTAGCTTCCTGAATCCTGAGATTACAAGCATGCACTATTATTTCTGGTTCAGAAATTCATTTTTTCCTCATTATTTTGAAAGCTCGAGGTATCAGCCAATTTTATTTCTTCTGAGGCCTCTCCCCTTGGTTTGCGGACAATGGGATTCTCTGTGTCTTCATGTGGACATGGAAGAAGAGGAACCCTATGGTGACTCTCCTTCTAAGAATTTCTATGGGGCTTATCCTTAAGACCCTACCCACCCTTAATTACCTCTTTATTTCTCCAAATATAGGCTTATTGGGAGTTAAGACTCCAACCTAAGAACTTTTCATGCTGGAAGAAGAGCTTAGCAGGGAAAGCTACTAACCGTGAAAGCCTGAGAGCCACAGTTTGATCCTTGGAACCTACACCAAAGCTGGAAGTGGTGGTGACCATCGTAAACCCAGCATTATAGCAAGATAGGCAGTGAAGACAGGAATCACTGTTTATGAGCCAGCTGGCTTGGTGTGCACGCATGGAAACAGAAATGAGAAAGCTTGCTCAACAAAGTGGAAGGCCAGAAAAGACTCACAGAAGTTGTCCTCTGACCTCCATGTGTGCACTATTGCACACATGTGCCTGCACACTCTCACATCATACAAATAAATAAGCAGGGTGCAAAGCAACAAAATTCAGCCAAAGACACTGCTCATTGAGTCCAGAATTTCTAGTAAAAGCTTCTGCAGAAAGTAAAAGTGATACACATGTAGATGGCAATATTAGAAATTGGCAAATATCTAACACAGCAGAATGGAGGACACAGGTGAAAGGTTAGAGACAAACAGACTTGCTCAAATGGTGTTAGGGCGACTGCCAGTAACTATCATTTTCATTTTTGTGTTGCTGTAATACTGCTTTTGGATGCAAATATCTGTGGTGGGGAAGTTGACAAATCAGCTCAAACTTGTCCCTTAGTGAACACGTTAGTAAAAGCCAGCATGAGCTTCACCTGCACGCTTCACCAGCCGAAGAGGGGGACTAGTGGGGTGCTGAAGGCGCGGGAGGGTCTCACAGAAGAATGGGGTGTGGCAACATCCAGACAAGGTGGCTGGAAGAAATCGGGAAACGTATTCCTGACTGTTGGTCCTGCTGGGTAACTGGGGATGAACAAAATGCTGTCAGGCTTCAGTTGCAGATGCATGCCAAGACATTGCTGAAAGGCCCAGTACGATGAGAAAGGAGAAGAAGAATCTCCCTCTCTAGTGCCCCTTGCCTCCTCCTCCTCCTCCCTCCAAGACACGCCCCTCTAAAACAACCATCTCGTAAGGCTCACATCTGTGATTGCGGCACCTGAGAAGCTAAAGCGGGAGTTTGAGGATAGCCTAGGCTAAAAAGTGAACGTTCCAGACCAACCTGGTCTACATAGTGAGACCTTGTCTCAAAAGCAAACAAGACCAGCCAGTCTGCCTAGGAGAACTTGAGAACTTGAGATCCTTCCATCTATTTTGTTCTTTTCTTGCCCCTGTTAGCTGTGTACTTAGAAGACGTGCCCTCTGCAGAAAAGACTGATTACAAAATCTGTAGACTTGAACATATCCTGAGGGGCCCTAAGCTTGTGGACTATACCTTGAGTTAGGAAGGATCACTATAGAAGAGAGCATGGTATAACTGACATCCTCAAAGCCGAATCCAATGTTGCCACCAGGACCAAATCTATTTATAAAGACTCCAATCTCCCAGAACTACTGGAGTGTCCAGTATCAGCCTGGCCTCCTAATCCTGAATTCCGTACTATATCACCCCATCCTGCCCTACTTTTTTCACACAGGGTCCTCTGGAGGTTAAAAGAGTTTATTTTGAAATGAAATGACAACTGGAAAAGGCTTTCATTTTCATATGGGAAAAATCCTCATAAAGCATTGCTTTCTCTCAGCGAATGTTCATCACGTCTGCCTGGAATGCTCTCTGCAGCCAAGTTCTAGTTGATCTTATAAATCTTGCCTTGATCTGGAATTTTCCCCTTTGCACATTTGTTCTGCTTAAACCTTTCTGCACATTTGTTAACTTGAGTGACATCTGAAAAAAAAATCGCCACCCCATTAACTTGGAGTCATCCAATCTGTGGGATGTGCATGGTGCCTTTAATGGAGATGACTTGGTTCCTTCCCAGATGTTCCTTTTCAGCAGACATCACTGTGTTTTAAAACTCTGGATAATTATAGCTCTGTAAACCTAGAGTACAGATTTGTTGGCTCCAGCCAGCCCCTGCTCCTTATGTAATGGCTTCATTGTTTAGTAATCGCCCTATTCACAAAGCAAAGGGATCTGTGTCAGCAAAGACATCTATTCAAAGCACCTTCGCTGTGCTGGATAGACAGGAGCAAAAGCAGTGAACCAAGGAAACTATAACGTCCACGGGGAACGTGGCCACACATTTCACCACCAGGGATGGTTTTCCCCACTTCTTAAATCCAACCATTCTTCAGAAAATTCACCTTTTCTTGAGAAATCGGCTTCCCAGCAACGTTTCCTTTGTGGGTGAAACCCCTGCTAAAGCAGGCAGTCCCAGTGGGTAGGGCTGCCTGCTGTGGGATGTGGGAAATGGTGCAAACACTGTAGCTGGGCCTGGGATGGAAGATGCAGGGCCATGGGGAGTGGGCCATCTGTGCCCTCCCCTTAGAGAAAGGAAGGAGAGATGTCCAGAAGCTAGAAAGCCCAGAACAATCTCTGTGGACAGTGTGAAGAATCAGAGGGGCCTTCACTGTATAAAGAGACTCAAATACTGCATTGAGGATGTGGCAAGAGAGTTTATACCCCCAAGTTTCCCAACTGTTGGTATCCAAGTGATGGTAAAACCCAGGTACCTCTGGCTCTTCACCAAGTAGCCATCTGAAGCACTTGCTCTCCTTCACTGCTGTTTCTGAGACTACTTGGGAAATCTCCCAAGTAGACAAAGATTCAGAAGGTGTGAGGAAACTACCCAGCAGATGCTGACTGCTCTGCCACCTCCCAGAGCCTTGAGTGAGTGAAGGAAGAAACATAGAGAAGGTGGTTAGAATGGCTGTAGTAAATTGTGTAAGTGTAGACCCCATTCGAAGCTGGTTCACTCCAGACCTGGATGGCGAAGACAGCATAATGTGCCCTCCAGAATCAGAGTGCTCAAAACCATCAGAAAAAGGGCTGGCCAGCTACTAATGGCGTGTGTGTGTGTGTGTGTGTGTGTGTGTGTGAGAGAGTGTGTGTCTGTGTGTTCGTGTGTGTACATGTATACATTCGTGTATATATGCATAAGTTTATTGAAGGGATCGTTGTTTTGCCTTAAATATTACTTTAAACTAAACACAATTTAAAATATTTTCATAACTTACCTTACCTAACTAAAACAGAACCTTCCAAACCCCCCCCCCCGAAGAGTTTCCTACAAATTTAGAAAGGAGACAGACTGCAGATTCCTGTTGCCATCAAGGAAAATTCAACATTCTTCCATACCTTCCTGTTGATACCTTAAATTTACCTCATCTTTTTTTGTTGGATTAACATGCAAATCTTTGTCTTTAGGAGTTCCTCTTGAGTAACTCCATGTGTATTGAGTAAATGAACCCCTGTTTCCTCCTTTACCTTTTCAGTTTTAAGTCCATATCCGTTCAAAGCTAAGTAGATCAGCAGTCTTCTCAACACACACACACACACACACACACACAGAGAGAGAGAGAGAGAGAGAGAGAGACAGAGAGAGAGAGAGAGAGAGACAGAGAGAGACAGAGAGACAGAGAGAGACAGAGAGAACTGGCGCTCCCTCCAGATAGCCTCAAACTAGGAAACACTCTGGCTCTAGCTACCACTGTACCTTTTATAGCTCACCCACCATACACAGTTACAAACACACAGTTCACACCGTGGCTCTTCCCCTGGGGTCTGTTTCTGTGCCTGCCTGCTCACCCAGGCACTGCCATGGGCATGCAACAGACATATTTCATATGCCAATGTTCTTAAGCCACCTAACTCTTGACTTAAATTTTAGACTTTTTTGACTCAAAGCCAACGTGACTGAGAGGCCAAAGCATGGCTATCACACAGACCAAAGAATTGTACAAGAGCACAGAAATCAGGACGGTTAAAGGCGTTTATCATCACACACTTCTAAAAGCTAGATGTCCTAGCACAGAGAGTTGGCGGGACCCTGCTCCAGGATGAAGTCTCCTTTACTAATTAGGCTTGTAGAAACCGTTTCTAAACACTCACTTATTTTTATTTAGCATGAGAATCTGTGTGCATGTGTGCACGCCATGACATACATGTGAAGGCAGAAGGCAATGTGTAGAGTCAGTTCTCTCTCCCCACTATGAAGACCTAGTGATCAAACTTAGGTGGTCAGGCTTAGCAATCCCCACCCTTACCTGATGAGCCACCCCACCAGCACACAACTCTAATTTCTAATCTTGTTCTGAGATACTTGGAGTTAGGAGTTAAGCATAAGAATTTGTGTGAGTCCATCACCTACATGCCTTGGATATGTTCTTTTACCTCTCAACACCCTTGACAGTCTTAACCATTCCAGTATATATTCTAACTCTCAAATCCTTATCATCTAAGTGAATATGGGTGATACTGAAAAGCTGATTTATCCTTGAGTACCACTCTTACCAGCTGCAAGCCTGTGGAACTTGACCCGATAACCACTTCTAAGGATACAGCGGTGGAAAAGGCAGAAGGACAATGTTGCCATTCCAGAAGGGAGAGATTAGAAGGGACAACAGGGCCCAAACAAGTTCAAAACATTGCTGGTTAAGTCTCATTGAATTTTAAGACTCTGTGATGGTCGTTTTTGATCATTAGCTTGATTGAATTAAATGACATCTAGAGAATTAACGAGGCGTTGCTTTGGGAACATTTCCAGGGAGAACTACGGGGAGGCGGAGACTATACCTGCCCATGGCTGGGGCCCCTGGACTGAGTGATATGGAGAAAGTGTGCATTCATCTCTCTCTCTCCTTCCTGGATGTGGACACAGTGGGAGCAGCTGTCTTCAGGCTACAGGGCCTTTCCTACCCTGATGGACTATATCCCCTAAAATAGACCCCGCCTTCCCGTGTCTCTTCTTGCCTGGTGTTTGGCCACAGACAGAAGAAAGGCTTGCTAGGCATCATCTGCTGTTGTTCTTGTTGCTGTTTGTTGTTGTTGTCCAGTGTTCCAAGCCCACCCACATTTTGAAGGGTAAAGTGCTTCACTTGAATCCCACTGATATTAAATGCTGATCACACGCCAAACAATGCCTGCAGAACAGAATCTACGCTGTCCTTAAACAAACAACTGGACCAGCAGTTTCATCAAGCCAATACATGAATCATTTGACATATAAATCTTTATGAAAGTTAATTGAAATATGTCCAAGATGGAGGAAAATCTGGAAGAGACAACTGGAAGATAAGGTGAAGGTTTTTGGGTAATTGTTCTGGGCAGTGTATGTAGAAGGACAGCACCCAGGTGAGTGACTGACTGCACAGTGCTTTGGGTCAGAGGGATGGGTGGGACTTTGTATTTTTAGTCAAGGAAGAGGCATGAAGTTTTGCTTGGTGTAGGGCATATGTTATGTTGTAGGTTTGGTTAGTCTATGAAGGGTTCATGCTGGATGTTTTCACATAAAAATGTTAAGACGTGGTGAAACCTTTAAGAGTGAGGCCTAGTATAAAAAATTAGGTCATTGAAGATGATGCCTTTGGAAGGGATTAATGTAACCCTGTTTATTATTATGAACAGAGTAATCGTGACCACTCAGCCCCTGAGTTGCTCTCACTTCTTATCCACCACGATACCGTTTACCACATGAAGCCCTCACCAGAGGCAAGGCTTGCACCATGTTATTGAAACTCAAGAGCCATGAGCTGAATAAACCACTTTTCTTCCTATAGTACCCAGCATTGGGTACTTTGTTAGAGTGCCGTCAAACGGACTCATTCAGGAAAGCAGGGACTCAAGTGAGAAGATGCTCATGATGAAGCAGTGCCAGCAGGATCTTGAGAAGTTCCAGAATAAGTTCTCCTCCCAAATGCCTCTTTCGTGGGTGGACATTTTGAGCCAGAGGTCGAGTAGAATCAGCAGACACAAGAAAGGCCCTAAATACAGGGTGAGTGTTTTTCTTTGTGAAGGGATTCATTTATAAAGGAAAATTCCATTTGAGAAGTCTCTCTCCCACACCAGGAAGGGGAGGGCTCTTTAACGAGCATCATTATGCAATCCACATGGCAAACCTTATGAACAACCCTCTTCACCCTCTTGCCTCAACTTATCTTTCCAAGGCAGGCATCTCTCACCCACCTCAGGCATCTCAGGTGTAGATGGTCTATGTCCTAGCCACATTGGGTGGGTCGGGGGGGGGGGGGGGGGGAGACTCACCTATCTCTGGGTATTTCCATGTGTTAACACAATGCACATGTTAATAAACTCCTGTTTGTTTTTCTCTTATTAACTTATGGTTTTTATAGGGCACCATCTGGAGATCCCAGGAAGGCACTGAGGAAAGATGACAATTCTTCCCTACAAGACATCGAAGACAACTGGCTGATTGTGATCAGGTACACTAGTCTAGATACTAGTGAGGCTATTCACTTCACTATTTCAGGTCTGGGAAGCTATTCCAGGTCTAGTGAGCAAACCTCACCTGGCCAATAGTCAGCCTTGCCCGCTACAGGATGTAAAGAGCCACTTTTGCAAGGGCATCTCCTCAGCACCTATCATACTAGAATCTATAACAAAAGTGATTAAATTAAGATTTGAAAGATTGCACCCAGCTTTCAAAAAGCTCATCAGGGCCAACACAGTTCCCTAGCTGAGAGAATGCAATGGATCCATCGAGCACAAACGTCTTCCAAGTCCCTGGCCTACTGGCTCTTGTCTTGTGAATCTGAAGAGGGAAATTCATTGACAGCAGGGGCATAGGCTAGAGAAGCCCTGTTTTACAGATTCAGTTTGATAGCAGGTGAAGTTCCCAGAGAACAGGACTAGGTTCCCTGTTAGTATAAGGGTTTTTATGTCAGGAACTGGGGTAAGACATGAGGTGACGGGAAGAATGAACTGGTCAGTCATGAAGTGTCCAGGCACCTCTTCTCAGCTTGGCCTTGCCCTCAAGTCCAGACTCCAGGCAAGGTGCTCACTTAGAGAGAGACAGACAGTGAGAAGATCTACTTCTAACAGTACCCATGACCCCTGCAGGAACAGAACTGCTGACTGGACAGGGGACATTTGTGGCTTTTAGCCAAGTTGGGGAGAGGGGGAGATGTTTACTTTTGGGTTCCCCTCCTTAAAGCTGCCTGACAAGTTCCTGTCTTCTCTTCTCATCACAGCCTGTGAGTAGTTTCTGGTCCCAACTCCAGATCCCAGTCACAACACAAAATGGCAAAGTGGAACTGCTTACTTCCCCCACTTAATTTATTCTGAGCGACATGGAGGGAAAAGGAAAGACGGTGAGGGAGAAGGTGGTGTCTGCCTTGTTCCTGAACACAAAGCCTTTGCTCCTGGACAAGGCAGCAACCTTCCCATGTACCTTCCTTGGAGCCTGCTGCTTGTCCATCTTTCTTGGGATTTGTCCATCTTTCTCAATTCTGTTTTATCTGCACAGGAGGGAAGAAGAGAGAGCGGGTAGCTGGGACTTAGGATGATATTTTCTTGTTAGCCTTCTCAGCATCCGAATGGCGCAGAAAACATTCAGCGTGTACTGTTTCCTCCCCTTGTCTGGCTAACTTGCAATCTCCACTTCGCTGCTCAGAATGTCCTTCTTTTGAATGAGACTTGGGACGGAACCAGACAGTAGTAGCCTGAGCCTGGAGCCTCCCATTGACAAACAAGGCAGCTCTAGATAGTCTGTACTGGTACGGTACTGGTAGTGGTGATTTTCCATTTCAAAGCTGCACTTGACTGACTTGATTTAAACAACTCCTCAGAAGCCGGGCAGTGGTGGCGCACGCCTTTAATCCCAGCACTTGGGAGGCAGAGGCAGGCAGATCTTTGCGAGTTCAAGGCCAGCCTGGTCTACAAAGTGAGTCCAGGACAGCCAGGGCTACACAGAGAAACCCTGTCTCGAAAAACCAAAAAAAAAAAAAATAATAAAATAAAATAAACAACTCCTCAGAAACGATGCTCTGCTGGTTGCTCTTTGAAAGGCTTCAGCATGCTCCCTGTGAGTCCCAATACCCATTGTTTATTATTGTCACTCAATTAGTCCAGACAGCGGCCACATATGACTTTCTACACCAACATCCTGCCGGCTGTGCACCAGGAGTACAATGCCAAAGATGCCGCTAATAGCAAGGTAACGCACCAAAATGCGGCTTCGCTGATTCCACTGTGTCTCCAGTCACCTTTCTTCCCAGATCTCTTTTTAATTGGGATCACATACAATAATTTTTCACTCTAGAAAAAGAACGCTAGCCCCAGTCAGTAACAATCCTGTTCTTTCTCCATTGGTCTGTGAGTAACCAAGGTTTCTCCTAATGTAAACGCCACAGCAGTTTGATTTCTGTGTACAAACTAGCATGTATGTATTTCCCCCCCTCTCAAGGTCAAAATTTTACTACCTGTCAGCCTTTCCTTCGAGCTTTCTCTCCGCCGCTAAGAATTGTACAATCTGTCTTCTCACACGCACCGAGGGAAAGCCAGTCCTAACCACCGTGGAAGAGAAGTCATCCTGCTTAACAGTAAGCACTGTGAAAATGCCATTATACGCACATGTTTCATCTGTGTGGCAAACATATGCTGCTGCACACACAGGCTCACCGCAGAGGCAAAGGCGGGGCGGCGGGGGGTGGGGGGCAGGAATGGAATGTGCTGTTTTCCCACCCACCTGTGAAAAGTGTGGGTGACTTCAGGGACTGGGACCTGCCTTTGTATGGAAAGGTAGCCCACACGGGGGTTCAGACCTTCATTTACAAGTGAAGAAGCTGACAGAAACAAAGAGACAGAGCCCAGGTAAACAGCCATGGCGGTGGCCAGAAAGTGGTGGTGGCACCATCCTGGCAGGAGCAAAAATTTTAGAGAAAGACTACTAAGCCAAGTACAGTGACGCACACCTTAGTCCCAGCATTTGGGAGGCAGAAGCAAGTGGATGTCTGTGAGTTTAAGTATATCCTGATCTACATAATGAGTTGTAGGCCTGATCTCAAAAAAAACAAACCAAACCAAACAACAACAACAGAAAGAAACACCCAACAAAACAGAAAGAAAGATACTGCATGGTTATCAGACTACAGAGATGAAGGGATCCTAAGGAGCTGGAGTTTCTCCTCATGCTAGGACAAGGGAAAGGCTGGTGTCCTGGTGTATCCAGAGTATGAATTAGATTTCACACAGTTCTGACAACTTAACAGAGGGCCTTGGGGCTGGAGAGATGGCTCAGCAGTTAAGAGCGCTGGCTGCTCTTCCAAAGGACCTGGGTTCAAATCCCAGCACCCACATGGCAGTTCACACGCCTTTAATCCCAGCACTCAGGAAGCAAAGGCAGTTGGATTTCTATGAGTTCAAGGCCAGCCTGATCTACAGAGTAAGTCCATGACAGCCATGGATACACAGAGAAACCTTGTCTTGAAAAAACAAAAACCCCACAAAAACACCATCAAAAAACCAGACGTCAGGACGCATTGGAACTGAGACAATGGTGGGTGGGACCATATCAGACTCATAGCTGCTCAAGCCTCCTGCCTTCTGTTTAAACCTAAACCTCAAGTCAGAACCTCCCTCCAAACATGGGCTAAAGGTCTGGGGGTAGGTAGACCTCTTTATCTATCCATCTCCTCAGGTCACCATGCTAAATAAATCTCCTTTCTCTACCTTTCACTGTTTCTTGTCTCTTTAGTAGGCTTACTGAGGCTGACTGGCGACACACACACACACACACACACACACACACACACACACACACCATTTCTAAAACTGACATTTGGTTTGAAGGTTTGCCTATATCCAGGCCAAACATAGAGAAATACCTAGAAACCGGCACCCCCTTTCATAGAAGCCCCTGTCAAGCTCCTTCTGGTTTCTCCACAGCTAGGAAACAAGCATCATCTCACATCTCAGCACGCCATCTCTGAGCAGCCTCCACCTTGTCCTCTCTCTGTGCCCTTCTTAGGAAGAGAAGAAGCGGAGTGGTGCTGGCATGCTGAGAGCCATTCCTCTTTTTACTCAAGAGCAGAAAAGTTACTTTCAAGTCGAAGATTGAGGTCAAAGTGAGGATGAACTTCATGCTCATGAGCCTGACTCTTGTTTGTTTCTTCATACTGAGCTTCAACCACTATTTTGAGATTTGGGTAAATGAAGTTGTCCCAGCACCCAAGAGTCAGGTAGGTTTCACTTGGGTCTCAGAAAAAATGCCTTTGCCACCTAACTAATGTCATTTGGTTTGGCCACACATATAGACTTCTTTCTCCTATTTCTTTATCATACACATTTCCTCCCCTAAGTGTTCCTATTCTTGCCTTGTATGGACCACACCCTAAAGAATATGTCCTTCTTGGTCCAACTCTGTATTTCTGCTGTGAACATTTCAACATCTTACTTTCACAGAACAATGGAGAGTGCAAAGAGGGCAAGTGATAGCTAATGCCTGGTGGACCAGTTACAAGAAGACAACTTCAGCAGGAATGAACTGTTATTTAGTTAAATGTAAGTTGCTTCCTAGGGTTCACTTGCTGTGTATACATATTTAAAAGAAAAGACTTTTTTTTTCTAGTGAATTATGCTGCCAACCCTGAAATTCTCTGTGACAGGTGACGGTTGGCCAGTTTCTCTTCCTTCAGGATTTGGCATCTCAGGGTGAAATGTCTTTACCACCTGGAAACTTTCTGCCAATGTGGCTGGGTCACAGGCTTCCTTGGTTTCCGCTGTGAACATTTCAACAGTCCTTCATCCTAAGATCGTCTTCAGGAAACCACACAAGTGACCCTCAAAATGCCAGAACTCTTCACCCTGAATATTTAAGTCTTCTCTTTCTCTTAATGCCTGGCCTCTTGCCATATGAAAGCAGAAGGCAGTTAGAGATTCTAATCTCCTGATACAAGGTCTCTTTGGCATTCACAGTCAGATGTCACCTGGGGTCACTGTGGCCTGTTTGTGGTGGAAAGTTCCAGGTCGTTTCAGTTGTTCTTGCTGCCGATTCAGAGAGCAAAAGCCAAAACCCAACAGGAAGTTTGCTCGTCTGAGGTGTACTAAAAATCCTTTGATGTTTGTTGTATGTGAGTGGTTATTTTTAGTCTGAGGAAGTGGACTTGGCATGGGTCTGGGGGCTTGATAGTTGCTGATAGAATAGCAAGGTGTGGACCTGGGCAAAGCTGTCATTTCAGTCCCTCTGCCCCAGTCTTCTTAGTTGTTCCCCAGTTACGATTCCAGGTCTCTGTCTGCAGTGGGCCTCCCTCTTCCTCTCTAGGCTTCTGGCCAATAGGAGGCATGCCAGGTCTGGGAAGTCAACAGTTAAGCTTCAGATCCTGAAAAGCCCTGCCCCTCTGCTTCGGAATATAGTCTGTGGCTTCATAAGCCTCTGCTCTGTAGTGGTGGACTCAGTAGTGGTCAAGTACTCAGCTGCTAACAAATGTCACCCAATTTACACCCCTGGAACACATGAGCAGGATGACTAGACTCCTATATACTATTGATGCTTCCTGCTTCATTGCAGCCTCTCCAAACTGAAGGATCCCTGTTGCCTTGTTTGCAGAGTCCAACAATGTGTGGGAATCCTGATCTCTCTCACATTCAGAATTCAGCAGGACGAGGGTTGCAGGGACTTGGCTATCTGAGTTCCTAGGAAATGTGCTTCCAAAGCTTTGTCATGGAAGAGAGGCCCAGTGAAAAAAAAGAGGAGAATAAGACAAGATAGGAGAGGTCGTGAGCAGCAACATCCTTGACCTTGTGGAAGTCGTGACAGGTTCATGGCTTATAAGGAAGTACTCATAAGCCTTGCCTGCACTCTTGACCCACAGGTCTAGGTGGCCTGGAGAGGTACATCATACTAAGAGTTGAGATTGGAGAAGGAATGTCTGCAACTCCCGCCTCAGCAATACCTTTGAGGAATGTAGGAATAGAGGAGCAGGAAACAATGAGATTTTTTTTTTTGCCAATAATCATGTTTTGATTCAAATAGTGATATTGTAATTAGCATTTGATGCCAAAAATGAGTAAATTAAAATTGCAGCGTATTTTAGAAAGGCTGTGTAATTTCTGGGAGGTCAGAGGTAACTTCTGGCAAGCACGTTCAAGAGTAAGGAACATCACACTTGCTGTTTCAGGAGCAATCGAGCAAAGCAAATCCAGGCTGCAGAAAGCTCTGCTGGCAGAGTTCAGCACTGGAGTAGGTTCTGGATTCCTGTGAACCTCTGTGAACTCTGATAGAGGAGACAGGGCTGTGTGAGAGATGGCCTATTGCTAGCCCAAAGCTTGCTCTTCATTCTTTAGATACTAGTGTTTCCATGTGGACTTGAATGTGGCAGGGAGAATGGGGAAGGAGCTCACATGGACCATTTTCCCATCATCTCACAGAGTGCTCAGTATGCCACAGGAGCTCAATATATGCCTAGTAGGGATGATTGAGTTCTCCAAAGCAACTTGCTTCTCCTTGGCTCTCCACTGAGGAAGGGAAGGAAAGAGGAGTAGCTGCTAGAAGGAAGAGATGCATACAGACTTTAAGGAAGATGAAACTATGTGGGGCTGGAAGTCTTCTGCTCAGGTTAGAATAGCTGAAATTCTCTTTATCCCATAAAAACCAGAGTGCCAAAGGCTTTGGAGTGATATTATCTTCTACCAAGGCTGAAAAAACATAAAGTATAGTTCACTAGCCCATCCAGTCTACAGAGAAACAGAAGTCTGAAACAGCTGACAGAAAGCTGAGCCACTGTACTGCGAGTAAAACCTCTTCCTATAAGACTTCACTGAAGATGGGGGCAGGAAAGAAAGTCTCAGGATCTCTTTTCTTGACTGGATAATCCTGAGACAGCTTTCTTTGGGTGTGTCTAGAACTGTGCTTCTTCTGAGGTGGTCATTAGTACGAGTGATCTTTTAGGTTGAGTATACTAGAGCCATCTTGGAGCCAGACTAAAGAAATTGTGAATAAAAGAATAAAAGGCTGTGGGGTTTTTTTGTTTCTGGTTTTTTGTTTGTTTGTTTGTTTTGTTTTGTTTTTTCTTCTCAACATCTCTATAGCTTTTGTGTCTGTCCTGCTCTGGGGTTTAAAACACACAAAGGGAAGACAGGACAGTGAGCTTTTTCTTTTAACTTCAGTGGATCCTTAAAAATCTTTTAAGTGATGTATTGCATAGCATAAAAAAGTCCCTATGGCAAGCACATAGCCTTAGGATCTATCACAAAATGAAGACCCAGGAAACCCATTGTATAATTTACCCTTCCAATTTACTACCCATTCCCTCCTCCCCAAAGGTAGTCGCTGTCCTCACTCAAAAGCATGATGTTAATTTTCCTTGCATTTGGGCCCCACACACTTAAGCATGATTTTGATCTAATTACTTTCAATTATACCACATTTGGAAATTTCCAAATGTATTTGCCTTGAATAGAAGTTCACTTATTTTCCTTGTTACTGTAGGAGTAAAAAAGTAGGGGATCTCCTTCCTGCCCATCATAGAGGAGCACGGCCGACATTCCTACAATGAAAAACAATCTGCAAATGAAAAGGATAACAAATTAATTTGATCACAAGCTTGCATGGCAGAGGAGACTTCTGACTGAAGATCCAAAGGCCCAGAGTGTGAGGACCTGGAAGAGGGCTCCTCAGTGTAGTTCTTGCTATACAACCGTGAGGCCCATAGTTAAAATCCCCTGAAACCCACATACATGCAGGGTGACCATGGAAGCGCACCTGCAATTCCATACTCAATTGGCAGAGCGGGAAATCTCCAGAACAAACTGCTCTCATGGGTAGGCATGTGGACCAGCTGTGAGTTGACTGAGAGGCTCTGCCTCAATACATGAAGTGTGAGCATGATAAAAGATGATGCTAGACTTTAACCTCAGGCTTCCACAGGTACACACCCACATGCAAAAACATGCATACAAACACATTTAACACACACAACTGTTTATAGGTCCCATGTGCTACAGTTAACTTGTACATTCAGTAGACTGCCATTTTTTACTTTGATTTATAGGGATCCAATGTAGAATACTTTATGGCTAGTACCACTGTTGTCATTAAAAAAAAGAAAAACCTAATCAAAGATCATAAAGATGTTCTTCTATGTCCTCTTTTGAGATGGGGATTGGCAACCTATAGTCTGTGGTCCAAATCCATTTTACCTCCTGTGACTTTGAGTAAAAATTTGCTTTTATTAGACATAATTACACCATGAAGACATGGTATGATTATACTTGCTTATTCATTTATATAATATCTGTGTCAACAGTGAGTCAATCTTATGACCCCCCAAAAAAACCAATATGTCTAACACCTGACTATTCAGAAAAAGCATGTCAAATCCTCTTCTAGAGTATTTATTATTTTCCCTCACACATTTGGAGTCAATACTTATATACAGGATGTGCTAAATTCAAGATAAAATTTTCTATATGGATATCAAATTGAACCAGCTCCATTATTACAACAGTCTTTTTGTCATAGTACCATAATGTCACAAGTCAAATCAGATATACACATAGTCAGGGATCTGTTTCTAGATTTTCATTCCTTTCAGTGTTTCTAATCTATAATCATTTCTGTTTGCAATATATGGTTGTTTCAGTGCTGGGGCCTGGGGCCTATGAGTTTTAATCAAACATCTCACTATTGAGTGATTCTTCAGTTCCTGGTGCACTTTTTATGAGGACTCGTGGTAGCCTCTTAGTTTTTTTTTCCTACAATGTCATTGTTGTGCTCAAAATTTGGCATGGTTGCATTAATTTTAGAATCAGCTTGTTAATATCCTCAAAACAGCTTAGTCTGGGTTTATATCTTAACTGCTCTCTAGATCAATGTGAGCAGGTTTCCTATTAATGCAACATCCCATTCATGCAATGTCCCATTAATGCAAGTGATACAGTTTTCAACATTCTTAGGTCTTCCTTGATTTCTCTCAACACCATTTATGTCTCCTGATTTTGATTATCACATACATGTGTTGATATGTTTGTCTTCATGGTGTAATTTAGGTCACATATAGCTTTTGCATAAGGGGGGAAAAGCTTACTAACTAGTTAGACACCAAATACTATGCCCTAGTGAAAATATTGTGGACATCTAAAATGATCACTCATGTTTCAAGACATAAAAGATCTGGAGGGTGAAAGAAAATGGCAGGGCTGTTAACTTCTGATACTCTCAGAAGTGCATGTCCTGTGGTTTTAAGTGCTTACTGATTTTGACACCTAAGCCCATGTGCTCTGAGAATTGTTTAACAGAACTGAAAAAAAAAATGCTACTGGAAGTCAATATACCTAGGTTCTACATATCATTCTTCACAAACTAGCTGTGAAACTCCAGTCAAAGCTCTCCTTAAGTTCACTTCATCTCAGTTTCTGAACCAAGAAGGAGTTATCTCCAATATCCTTTGATTTACAAAGGAAATGTGTTGATTCCTGGTGAGTATTGCCAAAGTCAGGAAGGTCCTGAGAATGGCTGGAGTTCTGCCTGTCAGGACATTTCTTAAAAGAAAGCTGCCTCGCCATTGTTTTGCGAATGTCTTCAAACCCTTTGACAAAAACAAGGCTCTTAAAAGCATCTCTGAGAAAGGAGACCCACATGACAAAAAAAAAAAAAAAAAAGCATAATGGATTCAAAAGGAAACCACAGAGAGTGAAAGCTGGTGTCTAAAATAGTGTGGGCTTCAGGGGTAGAGTTGGGTTTCAGAAGTGGAGAAGGAGCAGGAGAAACACAGGAGGATGCAGAAATAAAAATGAAACCCACAGCATCCTCCCCTGCATCTATTAAAAAATGTCACAGAAAAGATGAGCTAGGACTTTGCCTTCCGTATCTCTGGAAAAAGAGCTCTGACCAATGGAAAAGGAAGTCTAGTCATTTCTTTTCTTAATGTCAAGAGAGGTTGTTTTAGGTGGGCTACATAATGGAGCCATGTCTACTGTTCAAACCTCAAGCTCTTGTTTATCTAGCAAAACGCACCTGTTGTGTTGAGATACTGGCGTGTATCTATTAGGACCACTGGCACAGTTGCTTTCTGAATTCAGAGGAAAAGAATGAAAGTGTCATGTTCACATATCATTGCCGTTGTGTTTCAGAAAAGACAGGACATAGAAAAGGAAGACAACTCAGGTTTTCCCAAACTTCCTTAAGTCATTAGAGAATGTTCACAGTTCTTATAAAAATAGGGCACAAATAATGTCTATCCATAATATCTGGCCCCAATAGATTTGAGCTCTCCCAATTTGCATTCTAATTTCCCTAAATTGGCTCATGACACATTCTTATGTGGGATTCAACATTCAACAACAAGTAAGACTTCCTTCTCTCTTGGCACTTCTCAGTCCTCCCCCACGCATTCACATCCCTGCTGTCTTCTCCTTCCCACGAAGCTCATTTTTGGCAAAATGGTTTTTATAAAGCACATTTAATGAATTAAGCATAGTCCCACGATCTCACTTGACTTCGCCCACAGACCCTTGACTTGCACACTCTCCCATCTATGGGAATTCTCTCTCACACCTCCAAAAAGAAAGGGGAAAAAACATTAAAAAAAAAATCCTGTCTATACGTAGCAAAGTTGTGTTCAGAGTATGGTAGTACTCCTGATTTTCTTTGGCTTTTTTGTAATGCAAGATAGAAGATGATTTTTCCAACATCGTATATCCTCTGAGAAAGTAAAATATTCAGTGCTGGTTTTCTTTTGGCAGCAAATTTGGTTGTGATCCTGAGTTGACACATCCTAAACCTACAAAAGTTTCCCTCTTAATCCTTTCTTAGCTGGAGCTTTGTGGATTGGCTTCATACCCATTAGAGGCCTGGATAGCAAGAGCCTTGTAAGTCACAGTCTTTGTTTTACTGATGGGGATACAGATATACTCATAGAACTCCTGTCTCCCCTAAAACTCATATGGAAATTTGCGCTATGTCCCACCACTCACATGGGGCTACAAGCACAACATCTTCCTGGTTAGGACATCAGCCCCTTGATAGTGGGAGAACCTTTCCCTGTGAGTAAAATGAGGAGACTTGGGAGTGCTCAGAACAATGTCAGCTCCTGTCCTCCAGCCCCACACGGCTGAATCCATGTTCTCAAGATCACCCACTACTTCCCCTAGTCTTTGGAATGCTCTCCCGCCCCCCTGCCCCACAAGCAGGAGACACTTGAACAAGATCTGAGCTTTCCCAGACAAAAGGCATATATGGTGATTTCAAGAGTGCGATTCAGTGAGGGCTGGTCAATAAACACGGTCTGAACCTATTGTACCAAGTGCTGCGCACTGTATGGCTTCTGCTGTGGCTGGCTGTATACTCATTTCAGAAGCCATCGACTGAATCACCAAGTGAGGAGGCACCAACAGCTTTGTCTCTCAACTGTGGAACATCTTACTCCATCTCCCTCCTACTCACCATCACTGCCTGTAGGTTTGGAACCAAGAAAGGCTTTGGAAGCTAAAGATAACACGCTAATGGGATGTTAAAGGAAAAGCAACCTCACAGCCCACCTCCAGAGGTAGCTTGTATAAAGACGTTATTTCTGGCCTCCACATTTCATTGCATGACTCCAATTCGGGGCACTTCACTGGGCTTACAAGTGCTGCTATCCAAAGAACTCAGAAATTGCTTTTGGCAGAGGAATCAAAGCACGCATATCCAATCCTTTTCTTGCTGTCTCTTTTTTTTTTTTTTTTTTTTTGCCAAAACATACGGTTCTTGATTTTACGGGGAACTTTCCTTCCAAGGAATAACTTGAGATGCTGTGATAAAAATCAAATGGTTGGGAAAGACTGGGAATCGGCAAAAGGGAGATCTAGTCCTGCACTTGTTGCTATTAGTTATAATCCTTGGACAGGGCATTTATTTGCCTCGAGCCTTTAATTTTTTTTTTTTAACCTCTGAAATAAGAAGAGTAGAGGATTGATCCTTGAGGTCCCTTAACTATTCTGTCACTATGCACATTGGAAATATTGTTATTTTGCTTTAGAAAATACTTATTGAGACTATAGTTACACTGCAGTCACCTCAACAGTGGTAGGAGAAGAGGTGACTGACTCAGCTCTAGGAGTGAATCAGCTAAGTTGCTAGATAGAGTTCTGCAGGACATGTGTGATTGGAGAAAGTACCACAGGTGTGTACTTTACACTCAAAAAATCCAACTCTTGACCCTGTCCTCTGAATCAGGACATGCTACTCCAAATGCACCATGTTGGTCTATTGGTTATTTTGAGCTGAAGGCATTTGAGCAACAGTAGGTGCACATAGTCTGTATGACCTACCTCTTTCTATCTAAAGTACTGCATCAATTTCAGGTAAGAAAGATACCGTCCCTATAGGAAGAGGAGACTAGTCCTATATCTAAAAACAAGTGTCTAATACCCAGAAGAATCCTTGCAAATAAGATTAGAACATGGCCTCTTATCTTCCGTTAGTGAATTTCCTCCAGCTTTCTCCTAGTTGCTTATCCACAATCTACTGCCAAAGCTCAAAGGCCTTTGCTTTTGTGCTAACATGTCTCCACAGCTGACTACTCTTCATGGAGAGGGGGTATGTACTTCATCAACCTTATTCCCTCCTTTGGATCTTCATTTGTTTTCTGTGGAGACTCCTGTACCTGTTTTTTTTGTTTGTTTGTTTGTTTTGTTTTAAAGAGCATGATCACATAAGATTTTGCATGTTTGTCTCATTAATTTATCTCTTAATGAGTTTAAATATCAGGCCCAGTCAGGGAATCCATTATTTCTTTCCCTGGGAGAACAACTCAATCAAATCTTACTGCTCATACCAAACTCATTTTCTCTCTCTTTACCTCCTTTTTTTCTGTCCTAGGTCTAGCAACAGCTCTGCTGGGTCTGCAGGCCTCAAGTTTCTATGTCTGTTCCTGGGTACTCGATTATTTCCTTTCTCAACTTCAAAATTAAGCCCTGTAGATGAAATGTCCTCAGATCTGGACTGAGCAAAAGGTGTTTTCTATTTTCTTTTGCCCTAATGGAGGCATGGATCTCACTTTTGAGTTATGTGTCCATGAAATGAAGGTGATGAGAAAAACAGATCAGAGAAGAAGGAAAACTGTCCAGAGGAAATCAGAAATAAGTCTTGTATGTAGTCAGCTCATGGAGGACCAGCCAGAAGCCCAGCAACATGGAAAATGCAAATATTCAAGAAGACCGGAAAGAAGGACTGAAGAGAAGTAGGGTGGGATGATGAGGGTGAAGGGGAGTCAAGTGGGAGATAAATGATCTGTATGTGAATGAGCTTGGACTCTACTCTCAAGCCAAAGATGCTTAAGTGAAGAGCCACATCATCAGGAATGTCTTTCCAAACATTATGCTGGTATTTAGTGTGCGAGAAAGCAGAACTGGAAGGCAGGAGATACGTTCTTTCAATGACCAAAGCAAGGGCGATTTGGAATTCAGTGTAGGTGATGGAGGAGGAAGCGGGGGTTATGAGCACTGACCCAGGACAGATGCAACCCTAGATGGTACACAGGCATTTGGGCTTGACAAATTGGTAGTTGGTGAAATCATTCAGGACCAGAATAAACCATGGAGGACCTCCAAATTGAATTATTCTTCCCAAGTGAAGAACCCTCATGAGCGTTCTCTCATCATAGGCCTTTTACCAACATTCAGCAAGCATGCTGACTTTCTTTGATGGACTCTGCCATTACAATCTTTGGGAACGATATCAATACTGTCTTCCTTTTTGAGAAATAGTAAATGGATCCATACGCAATTCAGGCCCAGAGTAAACAACCAATGAAAATTATTACCCAAACCAATGGCCACATTCAATCCCAAATGCAGACACATAATTTGTTTGCTCATGCAGCAAATCCCTTTTGAGCTTGAGACTTGTGTCTACTAGTGGTTATCTTTTATGTGGGCAACTGACAACCAGCTGTGTGAAAGAGCTGATTTTATTTTTATTATTTTTTCTTTTTTCTTTGTATTTTCCTCCATTTCTCTTTTCTGCCTCCTACAGCCTTCTTTTTTTCTGTATGTGAATAACTTGCATCTCTAAGAAGAAAAAGCTAAAAAGCTAGATTTTAAAGCATGAAAAACTCGCCTAAATTATCGATTCATAGCTTCATAACACACCCAGGATAGTAAGGACATTTATAGATTTCATGAGCTGTTTAATATCTATTTGTGCAGCAAGCGCTATGCATAATCATCATGGACTCATTATGTTTCTTTGGCTGCCCAATGAGTCATAATGATCCTCTGAAAATGTAAAATAATGGGTTAGAACTAGAAGGAATGAAATAACAGCCAGAGTCAGATACAAAATTATTATTACATGCCGTCTGTAAGCGCAATTAGGGAGGGATAGAGGGCCCATTATTGCAAGCACATGTGTACATATCTATGTGCATATGCAGTGTCTAAAGAATTCACTATAAAAATGAAAGGTAGGGATCCTCAAAAGTGACGGGCTATGGACTGATTTTTTCCATTAAGATTCAAACAAGTGGAGGTGGAGAGTTCAAATTACAAGGAAGAAATAAAAAAGTCAATGGAGACCCCTCTGAGAAGATGGAGCACTAGGCTAAAAAGGTGAAAGAAACTTTATATCCCAGCAGTTAAAATGAAGAGGAAGAGATCATTTCTAAGCAGAGCGTTAGACATAGCTTCATATCTCCCTATTACCCTCTACTCCCCAAAAGGAAGCCAGGACAAAAGAATTCTGTGAGAACATCTTGAAGAATACCTTCTGTGATTGGAACTATATTTAGAAGAAAAAAATATGAATGCATTTTCTCTTTGAGTTTTTCAAGTTTAGGTCTTTCTTCCTAATTGGCTCCAAGATCACTTGCCCTGTGGATGGGTCATATACCATTCAAAGAGGAAGACTTGAAATCAGGTAATGGTCTTGGAAGAAAAAAAAAATTCCTGCACTCCACCTCCATTTGAACTCATTTATGTCATCTTCTGCCTGTGTAGTGGATTTGTATAATTTTATGCTCCCTTGCTACTCAATTGGATTTTTCTCATACTCAATACAGGGCTTAACCACCCTAATGAAGTTTCTAGTTTTCTGCCTTTTCCTAGTTCCTCAAAGTGATGATCAGAATGTCTCCCTTAAACAGCTACCTCCCAGGGACCACCTTCCCATACAGAGCTAGACTCACAGTGTGAGTCACCCCACTGACTCCCACACCCTGTATGCACTGCCCAGATGTGCCACAGTGACCCCTGCTCAGCCATAGCATGACTCCTTAGACCATGCATGAACTGGTTTGTTCTAATCACACCAATTAGAGTTCCACATGACAAGATGCCTTTGGCTCCAACAGAACCTTTAACCCAAAAGTCTCTGGTGCTCCCCCCACCCCAACTCCTTGTGATTGAATACATGTGCTCACCTACTTCCCACTGGTCCTGCATAACATGCTGCCCTCCTCTCTCTGGGATCTGTGTGTGATATACCAGTCCTGTTCTTTTATGTGTTTTGTTGAGTTACTTCCTCTATGTCTCACCCGATTAATACATCCAAATCTAATGTCTTTCTTGACGAGGACACTCCTGGAGAGTAATTACAATGACAGCAATAAATCTGACATAGGATGTTTTCCAGGATAAACAAATGTCCTGTGAAAGGGACATGTTACAGGCATAGGCATTAGATTGTCTATCTAGATAAAGAAGAATCATATAAAAGGCACATTGCAAACATCTGTGACAAAATGCCTGATAGAAGCAACATAAAGGAGAAGAGATTCAAATCTGACTCATGGTTTAAATAGCACAGTCCATAAAGAAGGGAAAGGGATGGTGGTTAGAGTGGTTTTACCTGTGGTGGCCAGAGCTTGGCACATTACTCCTTCCCAGCGTCACCAGAATGAAGCACAGAAGACTTGTTAAGGGGATGGAGTAGGATTGCAGAGCCCATCGTGCGCTTTCTGTCTGATTTGGTTAGCTCCTATCTGGATGCAAGAAGCAAGAGAAAAATATACAAATGGGCAATGGTCTTCTATACTCAAATATAAGAACTTTGACCTACAACTTGTGGCAATCTATCAAGAAAAATGAACCATTAGCTGCAATAAATAAGCTAGGACTACAGCCAGCTCTAAGTCAGGCTTTAAGAAAGTCTGTCTCAATAGTTGTCACTAATATCAATCAAGGAATCTAAATAAAAGCTCCTACAACAACTGGCACAAAATGGGAAAGACTTGATTAATAACCAACAGCCTCCTTAATTGTTGACCTTGTTTACAACTTGGTTCCAACCAGACAAAATCCAATATATGATTTTGGATCATATATGATCCAATATATGAAATCACAATGATTTCAATGTGTCACCTTATGTTCATGGGTGGGAATTTAGGGTGCAGTATATAGAAGTGTTGAGCCTTGGGTCTTTCACAGGTGAGTGGGTCATGAGGACTCTGACCCTGTGAGTGGTTTAATGAAGGGGTTTGTTACTAAAATGAGTTCAGCTCTCTCTTACCATCTTCCTAGTTCAACCTCTTGGCTTGTGTCATAGAGTGAAACATGAAGAAGGTCCCAAGCCAATGCCAGCATCTTGGCTTTGGAATTTCCAACCACCATCATTACAAGAAACACATTTATTTATAAGTTACCGAATCTGTGGTATTCTGTTACTGTAATAGTAAATATATAAACATATACTTTGAAGTAATCTAGCCAGATCCCCCACTAGTAACTGAAAGAACTAATCAGGGCAGACTTCCAGTTGATATATTATGATGTCTGGCCCTCTTTCCTACCATCCACCTTTGAGTCCCCCCCCCCAAAAAAAAAGATGATTAAGTATGACCATTAACTTCTCTTTTGTCAGAGCAAACTTAGAATAAGTACATGTGTTTTTACTTGGCTTATCTCTGTAGTGATTAACCTTCATTAGCAACTTGACGGGATTTAGAATCAACTTGGAAATACATCTAGGAGTGTAGGAAGGTATTTACAGAAAGGTTTAATGAGGCAGGGGAGACCCACTCTGCATATAGATGGTCCCTTCTTGGGCTGGGGTCCTAGAGCAAACCAGAAAGGAGAAAATGAGCTGCAAAGCTCTCTTCTTCCTCACTCAGAAGGCAGCATGACCAGCTGCCTCAGACTCCTCCAGCCATTGCTTTCCCACCACGAGGGACTGTATCTTTAAACTCTAAGCCAAACTGCATCCTTCCTTCTTGAAGTTGATTTTGTCAGGAATTTAGAAAAGTAACTAATATTCTCCATTTATTCCCACAGCAGAGAGGCTGAGAATGGAGACATTTGGTCTACTATGAAAGCGTCTATGGTAGGGGAATAAATCGTCTTAGCTAGGAACAGAATGAGGAATCACAATATGCTATTAGTGGCTGTTGCTGAGGGGAAACCAGGTTCCCTAGAGAGAACTATCAGACTCACCAAGAAAGAAGAAACAAAACAAATGTTCTAAGTACAAACTTCAACTATAACCTTCATAGGGATAGGTAAAAAGCAGGTGTCCCGGTTCTAGAGGTCCCAGTAACCAAGCCTGTGAGCTGGTATCTTGCCGTATACCAAGAATACATCCACACAAGAGGTTTCCTTTGCCCTATACACTCAGACACATCTTGGAGAGGAAAGAAAGAGTGAAAAATTGGAGTGATTGAGAAAAGCTATTTAATCAAGCTGGGTATTCACTGAAGGAGCGTTTAAATGACATCACCGGCTTTATTGTTACTCTCCCACTAATCCATCCACCAAAGAATAAGATCAATTAGAAGCAAAATGTTAAAACCAAGATTTCTATGGGTACTGACATTATAATTAAGAAAACTTTGCAACCCCATCAGAACTGATCTAACTTCTCTAATAAGCAACTCTGGGATAGAGCTTTGTTTCCTAGCTTCCAGATTCTTGAAAATGACCCTGTAGAGTCCTCAAGGTAGCTTATCATGACTAGTAAGTCCCTCATCAGAGCTCACCCCAAGCCCTTTATTTTCTGTGTCTTCCAGTCCTGTGCCACTGTGTCATCATTTTACCCAATCTCAACCTGTTCCCAGACATAGAAGACCCAGCTACAGTCAACCCCTAAAATGGATCCTCTGGTGGAAGTTTGAATGTCTTTGGAAAAAAACAGTTGTGTTGAAGGAAAATGTCAGGGTTGTGGGAATGCTTGATCTACTGCTGAAATACAGACTCATAGAGGGGTATACAAATCAGCCTAATGACTGGCACCTGTGGAGGACACCTGGGCATGCTCCTGGCCTTGGTCAATGTGAAGTACTCAGGAGGAAGGGATAAGGTTGGCCAATGAGAAATCATCCTGGTGTATCATTAGAGTGCAAAAAAGGAAGACCTGGAAACTCGAGGGGACTTTTGCTTGACATGGCTTCTCACCACCACTCATTGCTGCTTCACTTCTAAAGACACTAGACGAAGGTTGTGGTTGCTGAGACTTGTGGCCTAGGTTGGACGGAGTCCAGATTGAGCTGAACCCAGGTGGGGGGGGGGGCACAGTCCAGAGGCCAAGGCTGGCTGTGGAAGGCAGCATCTGCCCCATGGAGATTGGGGTTGGGGGGTGGAAGAGAACTCCACGGGGGTGCAGCGCCAAAGCACAGAGGCTACACCCATGCCGCCCCTGCCCCCAAGGACATTTGGTAAGCTGGAACCTGGAGAAGAGGCCACAATGTAGGACCTGTCCACAGGAGGTTTGGAAAAACCGGATGGGCTGAAAAGACCTCGAAAGCAAATGGGGGTTTGGCAACTGACATCACAGTTCCAGAGCAGGGTAACCACTGAGCTGCTGCTGATTACTGTGTTCCCTTTGGCATTGGCTAATTTGGATGGACTGCTGACAAGTTGCCCCAAGAACCTGCACCTGAGAATTATCCTTTCTCCTGTGTCTCTGGTTGGTAGGTTGGAAGGTGTATAGAGTTAATAATAAATAGTTTAAAGGTATGCCATCAGAATCCTCTTGTGAATTATCTCCTCTGAGATGCCACTGTACTCTATCAAGCAGGCCACTGATCTCCCTTACTATAGCAAGTCTTATGAATTTAGTTTGCTTAACAGTTTTTTTTTTCTGGCAAACTTTTTGGGTGTTCCATTGGCAATACCCAAGACCCATTAAAATTAAATGATCTGGATATGGGATGTTAAGATAATATACCTACAGGCAACAAGTTAGGCATGTGCCTACAGGAAATAGACACATTCTTTTTGAACAACTGTGGCTACAATTCAGGAAACCAAAGGTTAGAATTTATACACAAGAGAAGCTGTAAACACATATCCAAGGGGCAAACACAGGAGTGATTTTTATACATGGAGAAAGTCAAGCATGCAACTTCTGTTTTCAAGTAGACCTTGCATACATGTGCGCATGCACACACACACACACAATTTAAATTTAAAAAATAGTATAAGAAGAATATATTAAATAGCTACATAATGTATACATTAACATAGTGTGTAACAAGGAGCACATGAGTTAAGGCCTCTTCTCATATTTTCCCTTAAACAAATTCAATATTTAAAGAGAAGATGGAAGACATGGAGGAGGAAGATGCAGAAATGCAGGAAGAGAAGAAGGAAGTTCCCATGGGACAGATAATCTCTGATTTTCAGAACACATATATAGGAAGGTCTGTGGATTACAGAAGAATCCAGAAGAGAGTTTACATGCAGAGCCCCGAAATTTAATATGTTCTGAGATGTCACTGGGCTCCCATCCTGGTCCCAGGCCTTCCATGGCTCTGGGACCCTAGCTGATGAAGGGAACACAAAGTCAGTCTATGCATGTCCACATAGTGTTTAGATTGTACCCAGGTACCAAGAATTAATTCTTCTACTATCAATGCCTATTAAGTCCAATCTGTGTCATCCTATACTCCTAGTTCTTTGGGTGCTTTGGTGAGCCATCTGGTGGCATCCTGGAGTGTACAAGCTTCCCAAGTTTGCTCCTGGATGAGCGTCAGTTGAGTCTTGGAAGCAGCTGGAACTTCTCAGGTCTACTCCAGCTGGAGTTGTCTTCTCTTAGCTGTTATCTTCTCATTGCTTTGATGAAACCTCCTGGGATTCTGGGATGTCACAGGTTCCTATAAGTAACCTGAAAAACTTCAGCCAGTGCAACAGGCAATGCCTCTTGCTTCCTCTCTACCCAATGTACCCATCTTTGAGCAACCATACAGTGGCAGTGTGAATGAGAATGGCCCCCATAGGCTCATTTGTTTGAATACTCAGTCCCTAGTTGGTGAAACTGTTTGGGAAGGATTAGAAAGTGTGACTTGTTGAAGGTACTATGTCACTAGAGGTAGGCTTTGAGGTTTCAAAAGCCCATGTCATTCACAGTCAGTTCTCTCTCTCTCTCTCTCTCTCACTCTCTCTCTCTCTGTCTCTGTCTCTGTCTCTGTCTCTCTCTCACACACACACACACACACACACACACACACACTGTTACTGTCTCAAGATGTAACTCTCAGCTTCTGCTCTAGCATCACGCCAGCCTGCCTTCAGCCATGCTCCTTGCTATGGAGGTCATGGACTCGCCCTCTGAAACCATAAAATCAACAAACTTTTTCTGTTGTTAAGTTGCTTTGACAATGGTGTCTTAGCACAACAATAGAAAAGTAACTAAGACTCAGGACTTTCCAGCATGACCAAGCAGAGAGAAACTTGGCTTCTTTTGTAGAACACAACATCCTGGCTCTGTTTCCTCTCTGCGCTGTTATTGACCAGACCAGAATATTATTATTATTATTATTCTCCTCACATCTCTTTGGGTAAGGTAATTCTCCAAGTCTGTGTCTTTCCAAGTAACACCACCATGTTATAGCGAAATTTCTGTGACTTGGTGTGGGGAGGTTGACATTTTTATAAAATGATGAACACATAAAAGTATGAAAATATTTTAAATAAAAGAAAATATTGTAGTGATTTTGTATAAATACCTAAGGCTGAAACAGTTGGTGGGAATTATAGGAAAGGAACTCTTGGCTCTAATGTTTTTTTAAAGCATTAGTCATATTAAAATTAACTAATCTGCTTATGAAATTGCTACATTTTGGAACAGATCATTTACACGTGTTCTCTTTGTGAAAGCTGATCAGAATTATGACTTGTTCTTTTTTTTCCCCCCTTGGAATGTCTGTTATTTTTCAGTAAGAAGCTTAAAAAATGAACAGATGGACAGGCCCATCTCCTCATGTTTGTATGTCCTCTTGTTGGATCTGTAGAAATAGAGGCCCTGTGGTATCTTTTGTGAGCAACCACAGGAGACTCAGGACTAGAAAGCAAAGGAGGTTGAGAGCAGTTTCTTACATGTTCTGGTTCTGATTCTTCCTAAGGAAAGGAAGTAGCGTGGTGTGGGACCCCTGATCCCCAAATCAACCCTCAAGCAACTGCAGAAGTAAGCAAGAAAGACAGCCTAGGAAGTCACAGCATGGGTGCTAGGAAAGGTAATCAGAGGGGCAGAACAATTGGAAGAAAAGGCAGGAGGGAAACTTTCTAAAGCCTTCTCTGACCTATCCACATCCTCTCCTCTCTGTGTTGCCTAAAAGTGGCCCTTAACTCTCCCCACAGAAACTGGCTGCAATGGCTCAGTGTTGGTTCCCCTTCGTTTGCAGTATTGGGGTGAAAGCAATGCTAAACGCACTGGTAGAAGGTGCAACTGATGAAAACAGAGTGAGAAACGGCCTTCCGTGGTCACTGCTCACTCACCACACAGTCCCCTAGGCTGGTGAAAGAGCATCTGGGATTCTGCTACCCGCAGTGCTCACTCACTGGAAGTTTTAAAGTTAGCGCTAACCAGAGAATTCCCTGGCATGTGAAGGACAGTGTCTGGTGGAGCTGAGCTCCCCTCCTGAGGCTCATGGTCTCTTTCTCAAACTCATCTTGGCAGACTTATGCAACACGTGAGGCATCTGGAGGCTATTCTCAGGGGATTGCTGGTTCATCTGAATATAACCAGAGCAATGAAGGGTTCTCCTGCTGAAATGATACACAGGCTGTCTACCTGAATCAGGAGACTCACCTGTCACTACAACGAGGCTTCTTTCCTTCTGAAAAATGAGAATTAGATAATTTTGCCCATATGTGAGAAACATCAGTGTCCGATGCAAGCCTAAAATGCATCTGTAGATCACCAAACATGACTTGTTAATGCCAGCAAAAGTTAAAGTTATACCAAACCATATACATACATACATACACATACATACATACATACATACATATATACATACATACATACATACAGTCATATGTGTATGTGCACATGGGGGACATGTTAAAAATAGTGGATAAACAAATACATGAACCAGACACACAGTTGTTTACTGTCATGATCATTCACATATCGGATGTGATATCACAGGTGGTGTAATAAATTTATTCACAACAGCATCATCATGAACAAGCAAATACACACAGTGTTATGACATCATATCTATGATGTCACCAGACCATTAGAGTTCTCAGCTCCAACATAGTTCTGTGAAACCGCTCTTACACATACAGTCCATCATTATGTGTTACATAACTGTCTCAGAAGAGCTGGGACTTAAACTGATTCCACTAAATGTGGGTGAAAACATAAAGGAAGGCATTATCAATATAAAACACTGAAGATTCTGAACAAAAAAAAAGAAATCCATGTGGATTTTAATATGCTACTCTCCTAAGGGATCCATGCTAGCTGCTCATTTGTTTACCTACCAAGCACAAGATGGGAACTATTACTATGCTTTTTTATACGTGAGAGATGAGAGAATCAAGGCAGGGTGATGCTAATGAGCTTACCTGTTCATTAATGAACTAATGAACACCTCTCCCTGAAAGGCACCTTTTATTGGAACACAGACAAGCCCACATAGTCAACAGCTGCCCGAAGCTGCTTTGCCCCATAGCACAGGCAAGGAACTGCACCAGAGACTCACAGAGTGCAAATTACGTGCTGCTCGGCACCTTCCAGAAAATATTGTCTGACCCCTGACCTTGATGAATGCATCTCAGTCAACACCTGTCAGGACATTTTAACCCATATGCTTCACCCAGTCACACTCACACATGACTCTTCCTCTCTCTTGTCCTCTATGTCATTTCCATCCATCACTGGTCTCAGTAATCAGAAGTCTATCTTCCACATGTGGGCTTCCAGTGAGCTATTCACCTTCAGAGTGATCAGAAAGGCCATCTTACATTTCTGTGTCCTCAGAGGTGCTATCTCATAAAATGAAGAAGAACTTTCCCTTTATTATGACCTGGTAGATTGATGAAACCATAAGCTGCAAACCCCTGCCTCACTTGCCATTCATAAGTTACTAAATTTGCATAAAGCATACAGAGAGGATAATGCCAAGAATTAAAGAAAAATATAAATAACTTCTATAGCTGGGACTCAGGACAAAGGGCTGTCTTTGGGACAACTGGTTACCCACCATACAGCTGAGTCCCTTGCTTCATCCTCTTGCTTCCTTCTTTAGACAAGTGACTCCCTCCTGCAGACGATGAGGACTTGGCGGGAGTGTTTGCTTTGCTGGCATGCTTTTGTTCCTCTAAGGCTAGCTGAGCACACAAATCACTCCTTGCTTATTTGCAAAGCCCATATGTGAGATAAAAGGCCAGACATTTTGACTCAGGGTAGAAGGAGGGAGTGAAGAGAGAGGGAAATGTGGAGGTCAGGGATGCCCACCATCACATTAGCTCACTGTTTACACCGAGAGTTAAAGTTAAACAAAGGACTGTTTTCTAGGCTTTCTGATCTTGGACATGGTTGTGCTTCACTCTTGGAATGTCATGCAATGTACAGTACAGAGTGCATGACATCACATCCACGGAGAAGTCAGGGAATATTGCCAGGCTTGAGTTTGAGGCTCTCTGCCACACAATAAGAATGGTGAGCATTCTTGTTCTCTCTAGCTTGTTCTTGTTAGCATCTCTCCTGGTTTTTTCTCTTTATAATCCCCACATTTGTACCTGGAAGGCAGCTTTATCTCTTAAGAATCACCCCACCCCCTTGGAGTTCAGTGTCTCCATTTGGCCAACAACAGGAAGCTCAAAGTTTTCTACACTATATCCTCCCTCCAGCAAATTCCTACCTCACATTCTCACAAAAGCAAGTACTCTTGTCACCTATCTGCAGACTTCCTGAGGTGGCGGGAAGAGGGGCGTAGTGAGGCAGGCTCAAAGACGTTCAGGGGCTCCCCAAAGGCCGAAGAGTAAGGAGGCTCCTAAGACAATATGAAGCTCGGTACCCGGTGAGTTTCCCATCACACAAAGCTGCCCTACTGATCTTCCCCATCTGTCACTGAATCTTCATCAAGAGCAGACCCCTACCACAGCACATCTCCCAATAGTCAACACATTTAAGCGGGAAGTTAGGAAGGATGCTCTAGGGAGGCAAGGACCGCCGCCTTGTTCCTCAAGCCCAGGTGTCTGGAACTCAATACTCACCCTACAACTGACACTCAGTAAATTCACGTTGGAAGGCTCTTTAATCAGCTCTCTGACTTACTCTCCCGTGTAGCCTTGAAGTTGTTTGGAGGACTGGGTAGTGATTTTTTTCTTTAATATGGGGCCAACCCGATACCCTCGGCCTTTGCCTCCAAGGGATTGAAGTGGAAATAAAACACTGAGTATGAGATGAGCCCAACGGATCCACTATGCATCATTCTTTCTATGGCTTCGGCTTCACCTACTGTCAAAATATATCCTTTCATGCTTCAGCATGGTTGACTCCATTGTTGACATTTTGTCTCCCTCGGCAGTCCCATCTGGCAGTCAGATTCTATATCTGTGTTTTTAAATAAGCCAGGAAACACTCATCCTGCCCGCTCCAAATTAGTTCTTTCTCCCATGCTTTTCTGTCTCCTGGCCCAGTGCCAGTCTCACCTTCCTTTAGAATTAGGAAATTGTGCTCAGAGTCATATGTCCTCACCTTGTTAGCACTACCCTTCAGGGACCGATTCTCTTAGGGTGGCACACACACACACACACACACACACACACACACACACACACACCACTTTCTTCTTCATCATCTCCAGGTTGTTAATGTCAGGAGCAGGAAGTCTGGGCATGGACTTTTGGAGGTGGGGGAGGGGGCAGGCTACCTTGTCACATGAGTACTCTGTTTTGGTGATGGAAGGAAACCGTTTCTTGGCCATGGGTTCAGGATGTGACTTGGGGAAGCCAGAATGGATTCAATCTTGTAAAGGTCTGTTTTTGAAATTTTTAAATATGTAAGGAAAGCTTGCCTTGTTTTGCTCATCTCCCTAGTTAATTTTTCTTTTCTTTTCAAAGCTTGAGTTTCATAAAGATACTTGAGATTAAACCAAGGTTCTACAGGAGTCAGCAGCCAGCAGCAGTAGGCTCTGGGGTCACCTGTTCTGGGCAGATGTTTCAGCCAGTGTCCAACCTCATTTTCCTGTTCTGCCATTCACAGTACATTTTGTGTTGGGACACTGTTTGCTTACCTCTGCCTCCAACCTGTCTCCTCTGACTAACAGAGCCTGGATCCTCACAGAAGACCAATGAAAGACTGTTGAGAGGATAAATAAATAGGATTTTTTTTTCATGACAGCATGTTTTTTGCTGGTGTTGTTTTGATTTAGTTTTTGTTGTTTGTTTCTCTCACATTTCAAGAAAAGTATCGCCCAGGTACATCAAAAGCAGAAATGACTCCATAGGTGATTGTTTTCAGATTTTAAAAATCTGCCGTTTTTCACTACTCCTGACCTAGTTATCTAGTGCCTTGTAACAAGTCCCGCCCATTACTCAGGATTCTGTGGTTATCAGGGCACAGGGGGCTTTTCTTCAGCACTCAGAGCACAGCTGAGGTCCCCTGCAGTAGCGAATTTACTGGGGCTGCAGCAGGAGGATGGACTCCAGTTTCCTTTACCATTTTTGTCCCCGTGGCTAATCATCATCTCATAATCCACAAAGCCTCTGTGTCTTCCGAGAAAGACACATTGGAGGACAATGTGCTCTCCTGCCTTAGTTCCATTGCAGTCACTGCAACACCAGCCAAATCAAGTCTCATGGCCAAGTCCAGGAGCAATGTAGAGGGGACCACACAAGCACATCTCATGTTCAGCCACACCCTTTGTCCTTACTAAACACGTCTTTGTCTCCCTGTTCAGACTAGACTTCCTTACCATGACTTGTTCAATGGCATGAATAGTTAGATATTAAGTGCCCTGACGTGATACAAAATAGAACCCTTGCTTCAAGAAGTGTGTATGTGATGTATCACTAAAAGGGCAAGAAGTCACTAGCTGGTGCTGTTCTCTGCCTGTCCCATAAACACCAGCTGTTGAAGTGTCTGAAGCAAACACAGATTGTCTCATGGTCTGAGTAGAGAAGTCAGTTGCTTACTGATGCCAAATCTATGTGGAGAACTCCATGAGTTCTCAGGAAATAACGTGCCCTGAGGATAAAACATAATTCCAACCCTCATGAGAAGCTGGCTATTTGTTCTGATTATCAAAAGTTATATAGCAACTTTGGTTTTTTATGCTTTTACTTTTTAAAAAATTTTTAAAATTTTTTGTTTATTTATTGCTTCAAGTTACATCTCCATCACAGTGCCTCATTCCTCCCCTCCCAGTTCCACCCTCCCACACTCCCCTCCCACTCCTCTGATGTGGAATGTCTCTACATATCAGCCCCTCTCAGTTCAACAGTCATATGAGGGCTAAGAGCTTCCTTTTGCACTGGGGGCCTGCATGGTAGCACCCCTAGGGCAAATTATCCCCTTAATAGGTAAAAAAGTCTATGTTCCTGTTCCCTTTGGTGCATTGGTTGTAGGATAGTTATCCTGTACTATATGGCTAAAATCTGACTATAAGTGAATAGATGCCATGAGCATCCTTCTGAGTCTTGGTTAGCTCACTCCGGATGAGCTTTTCTAGTTCCATCCATTTGGCACTGAATTGCATGATTTCATTGTTTCTCATAGCTGAGTAGTATTCCATTGTGTAAATTTACCACAAATTTTTAATCCATTTGTTGGCTGAGGGACATCTGGGTTGTTTCTAGTTTCTAGTTATTACCAATAAGGCTGTTATGAACATAGATTAGGATATGTCCTTGTGGTTTGATGAGGAATTGTTTGTGTGGATACCCAGAAGTGGTATGGCTGGGTCTTGAGGTAGAGCTATTCCAAGTTTTCTAAGATATTGCCAGAATGATTTCCATTGTGGTTATACAAGTTTGCACTCCCACCAGCAATGGAGGAGTGTTCCTCTTTCTTCACAACCTCACCAACATGTGCTGTTATTTGAGTTTTTTATCTTAGCCATTCTGACAGGTGTGAGATGGAATCTCAAGTCCTCTTGAGTTGCATTTCTCTGATGATTAAGGATGTTGAGCATTTCTTCAAATGTCTCACTGCTATTAAAGATTCCTCCTTTGTGAATTCTCAATTTAGCTCTGTTTCCCATTTTTTTCATTGGAGTATTTGGTTTCTTGGTGTCTAATTTCTTGAGTTCTTCATAAATTATGGATATTAGCCCTCTGTGGGAAGTGGGGTTGGTAAAGATCTTTTCCCAATCCTAGGTTGCCATTTTGTTCTGACAGTGTCCTTTCCTTACAGAAGCTTGTCAATTTCATGAGGTCCCATTTATTGATTGTTGGTCTTACAGCCTGAGCTATTTGTGTTCTGTTCAGGAAGTTGTCACCTGTGCTGATGAGTCGAGACTTTTCCCCACTTTCTCTATTAGATTTAGTGTGTCTCTATTAGACCTTTATGTTGAGGTCTTTGATTCACTTGGACTTAATTTTTGTACAAGGTGTTAAGTGTGGGTCTAATTTCATTCTTTTACATGTTGACATCCAGTTAGACCAGCACCATTTGTTGAAGATGCTGTCCTTTTTCCATTGTACGGTTTTGGCTTCTTTGTCAAAAATTAAGTGACCATAGGTGTGTGGGTTCATTTCTGGGTCTTCAATTCGATTCTATTGACCCACTGGTCTGTTTCTATACCAGTACCATGCTGTTTTTATTACTATTGCTCTGTAGTATAGCTTGAAATCTGGGATGGTGATACCTCCAGATTTTTTTTTTTTTTTTTGTACAGGATTGATTTAGCTATTCTGGGTTTTTTGTTATTCCATATGAAGTTGAGAATTGTTTTTTCCAGGTCTATAAAGAATTGTGTTGGTATTTTGATAGGAATTGCATTGAATCTGTATATTGCTTCCTTTTAACTCACCTAAACGATCATCTTATATGCTCCCTGATATAAGTGACAGGTGGCATCAATTAAAACAGTGTCACTTATAATGAGAGTCCCATGCAGCCAACACTGGTGTCAAATTATGGATGTAACTGGAGGTAACTTTGAGCTCTTGATCCTCCTCCTACTCCTGAGCAGGATTGCAGGCATCTACTGCCACCACCTTGGTTTATGTGATACTGGACATGAAAGGCATGACCTCATGCATGCTAGACAAGAACTCTACCAACTGAGCTACATCCCCAGCTCATAATGGGTATCTCTCAGGCAGAAATAGCAATCTAGAAGTCAGTCAGACTTGTAGGCCCTGCTTAGACTCACTGATTAAAAATCCCAAGGCAGGGGTGGTGATGTGTGCTTTAGCAGGTCTTGGTGATACAGAGGTAGTAAACTTACTTCTGAGAACCATGATATAGGGCTATGGTTTTTACTGACATGACTAAGATAAAGTAGGAACACGGTGAGCATCCCTTATCTAAAATGCATGGACCAGAAGTGTTTCAGGTTTGAGGTATTTTTTTGTAGGATTTTGGAATATTTACAGATGAGGCATCCTGGGGATGAGACATACATCTAGAGCAAACTTCATTTATGTTTCATATACACCTTATACACATAGCCTGAAGGTAATTGCATTAGATATTTCTAGTGCACCTGCATTTGGCATGCCATATGTCGTATGAGGTCAGCTGTGGAACTTTCCACTCGGGTGCTGGTGTCAGCACTGAGGGTATTTCGGATACAGGAACATGGTATAGTTTTAATTTTGAGATGAAGAATGGTCAGTCTGTGGCTCTGAGCAGCCAGCACTGCTGTTCACAAACCTGCCTTTTGATCAATTTGCAGCATCCATCCTAGCAAGCAAGAAGAAGCAAGATGGGATGCTTTTGTAAAATTTTTCAGAGGAAAGAAAATTCTCCAGTGAATGTCGGTAATTTAGACTTGGTGTGTTGTGTGCACTCATTTAGACACTCTGATTCTTTTCTATAGAAATTGTATATTTTTCTTGACTCTCAGCTTAAAATAACCACAGTGAAGAATTTACTTCCACATTTTTTAAATTAAAATTTTTTTGTACCATATCTCAGACAGGAATGGCAGATGAGATATAGGAAAATTGAACTAGGAAGAAAGTGATCATACATACTTGAAAGAAAGTTTATCCTCAGACTCCAGATTAGTGTAATAAAAGATTTCTTCATTTTGGAATGTCAAGTCATCTGGCAAAAGGCCAGACTGATGGCATTTCTATTGTATTGACCAAATTCACAAACTTGTTTCTCTGTCTCACAGGTGCAAATATTTTCCAGTGAAATCTTTGGAGTTACCAGTGGTGGTGTGGGCTGAATGACTCTTGGCCTATCGTTTCATAACTAAATAGAAGTATTTTAGAAGTATGGATTACATCTTACATGGCTATCACTCTGATTCAATGATTGCATATATTCAAATTTGTATCAGTGAAATAATATTATGTACAAACTTCTATGCTCATTTCCTCATAATTCATGATATGAAAAAACTACAGACAACCCAAATATTCAATAATACAGGTTTATATTTAAAGATTGTGCTCATATACATGTAGCTGAATAATATATGGATTTTGAAACTGTAGTTCATAAGAATCATAGAAGAAATGTATTTGCTTATCATACACATTATTAGAAGAAAGTTTTTAAAAAACTAGGTACAGTGACTTACATGCATAAGAATAGCTATTAAAATGGAAACTAACAAATATTAATAAAGCTGTAGAAAAATGGAATTCTTATGGGCTGCTGAAAATGTAAAATAGTACAGCTTCTATGGAAAACATAATGGTGTTTTCTCAAAAATATAACCATAGAATTGCCATAGAATATGGAATAGAATATGACCCTAGCATTGAACTCTTAGCTACATCCCCAAGGAACCAAAAGTAGGTGCACAATCTGTTTTTGCACCATTGTTCAGGGTAGCAATATTCTCAGTGGCCTCAGTAGGTAATCTGTGTCTACTGAATGATGAATAAACAAATAAAATGTGGTCCTTATATACAAAGGAATATTATTCAGATCCGAAGACCAGCATCATTCTGATCCATATTATAACATGACTGAATGTGGAAAATATCGTACTACAGCTAATGATAGAAGGATAGATTACTATATGATTCCATTTTGACAGCTGACACATGAAGACAGGAAAAGTAGCAGCAATTGCTAAAGTCGGGTGAAGAGGAGAAGAGACAGGTTATGTCTAATGAGTACAGAGTTATCATCTGTGCTGATTAAAACATTCTGGAAACAAGACAGTGGTGATGAGTCTGTGGCCTTGTGAATGCACTTCATGTCAATAAATTATATACTTCAAGTGTCTAAAATAGTGAATTTTGTTTAGCATTATGTATAATATCATGTATGTGTATTTAACAAATACAGAGAAATAATTAAATCTATAATGTGATACTATATTTTTTACAAGCATATGATATTCCTTGGTAGGCAACATCACTAGCTTAATACATTGACCTTTCACACCCATGGTGGATTCAACTGTTGATAGGCAAATTCTAAGTTCTGAAAAGCAAGATGTAAAAGTTATTCCCTGTTTTCATTTTCCCACAATGATATAGTAGAACAATTATTAATATAGTATTCACATTACATTGGATATTATAGGTAATCTGAAGCTGACTTGAAGTCTATAGGTGGATGAGTGTAGGCTCCATGCACATACTATGCCATCTTACATAAAGGACCTGAGCATTCATGGATGCTGGTTTCTATACAGGAATCTCAGAACCAACTCCCCATTGACACTAAGGGATAAGTTAATAATCAGTAAGATATAGAGAAATACAACTATATTACAAGTACTTACAGATTCCATCTGATCCTGATTCAGAAACTGAAATACTAGCCTCTTAAAAATTAGAATAGTGTTTACAAGAATGGAAAATGTCTGTGCTCCGTGGCATCTATTCACTTATAATTGGATTTTAGCCATAGAGTACAGGATATCTATACTACAACCAATGCACCAAAGGGAACATGAACATAGACTTTTTTCCTGTCAATGAGACACTTTGCCCTAGTGGTGCTGCCTTGTAGGCCCCCAGTGTATGAGGAAGCTCTTGGCTCTCATATGACTGCTGAACTGGGGCTGGGGAGTGTTATGTAGGGACATTCCACTCCAGAGGAGTGTGATGGAAGGGATAGGGGGTAGAGGGTGGGAGGGTGGGACTGGGAGGGATGGAAAGAGGGCACTGTGATGGAGATGTAACCTGAAGTAATAAATAAATATTTTTAAAAAAGAAAGTGTCTGTGCTCTGTTCACAACCAACACCTTGGGTGGCGAAATACACATATTTTTCATGATCCTGTGTTTTTCTAGATTTATTCTATTTTTTCTACATAGAGTACTATTTTTATGATGGTATTTGCCACTAAATTAAAAGATATATGCTTCTTCTAGAATGACTTTTGTAATCTAAGCAGTTACAATTTAGCCTAAGGCAACTTCCCCCTAGAGAAACGACTGGAAATTACAATCAATGGGGAAGGACCATCCTAGGGTCCTAGGACTCTCTAGGGTGAGGGGACCTGCCATCATTAAACTATTTTCTTTTCTCGTGCTTCATCTGACTCCTCTGGACTCAATGTCTATATCAATATTTGTACACTACATCATTCCTTGGCCCATTTTCCACAGTTAGAAGCTGGCAGAGTTTGTCACTGACATTAATCTTTATTAAGTTTACCTCTGAGAACTCAGAAAGTGGAGGTTCTGGGCAAGGAACAGGGTGAATGCAAGAAGAAAGTCAACTAAGGAAAAAAATCTTTTTCCTTAAAAAAAAAAAAAGTCATTGCTATCCCCGAATCTTAGCAATGCTTACATTTTTCTGTGATGCTTTTGCATTTTTACTCAAAGACAATCCACAGTGCCATTAGGAAGCAGCCATCCCTCTGATAATGAGGCCAGCGATATGCAGGGATAAGTCCTCACTGTAAGGCGTGCAGACCCAGCCCTGCGCCCTGCTGCCTTTAATAGAGAGGGCGTCTGTAGGGCAATGTCTTTGGGCTGAGGCTCTTCCTCCATATCTTTGAAAACTGAAGAATCGAAGAAGACTGCACACAGTATTAAACTTAGCGTTTGCGTGTTACTTGGTTTGTGGAGAACAAGACTCTGGAAATGCCCTGTCTACCACATGCTCCCTGTCACTTGGAAGCTGTGGGATGTTTGGCAGGTTCCTTGATGGGCTGTGCATCCATTTCCTCACGGTAGCAAGGGACAATTAACACTCTCATCTCACACTGTTGTCGTGCACTAGTAAGTTATGTAAACACTGTGTTAAATAAGTTACCACACTTCAGGTAGCAAGTACAGTGCCCACAGCATGGAATACACCCGACAATGACAACGGGGAACAGATCCCTGCAACAATCCTGCTTTCTACTGCCTTTCTGCCTTCAGCAAACCATCTATATACTGAGGATAGTAGGTGCTTCCTATCCCAGATTTACACAAGAAAAAAGAGGTCCCTAAGCTTGTCTTCATGTTGTACTTTATTAGTGATGATTGACAGTCTAAGTAATGAGAATGCCAGGGACCAATATAAATGCAAGGACTTGCCTACTGTGGAGCTGAGGGAGATGGATTAGGGAGGCTGAAGCAGAGTAAAAACAATAATAAGTTTAAAATTCAGCTACTGTCTCAGGTTAGAGTCGTGACATAAGCAGAAGAATGTGGAATTAGCAGTTTGATCATTTTTAGCCATTTGTCAATCATGAAAATTAATTCCATAAGCAAATTAGCTTTGGCACTTTGTGTTGAATGACCTTTTACAGAGTAAATATAGTCAAGCACTCAGGACTCAGGTCACCTCATAGTCTGTCACCATCATGTCAGAATACTCTAGTTGCCTTCCCCTCTGTAGCACCAGCTTTGTTAGAAGTCATATGATTTGAATCCATACATTTACATCTGGTTGTTATCCTGTGGCCTATCGGTCACCACTATAATCATGCTTTATTATAACTTTAAAATACTAGCATCCAATATTTTACTTTAAAATTTTTTAAATTTTTAAAATTGATTTTTAAAAATCAAGATTACCTTGGCTGCATTTATACCTATTTCCACACCAACATTATAATCAGATTAAAAAATTTTTTAAGCATAGATATTTAGGAGGGCAAAGGATGTCTTTACCAACATTGCATGGTTGAGTCAATGAACATAGTATGTACCTCCATTTATTTAGATATTGTTTTAGTTTCCCTTAGTAGAGCTCTGGAAAGTATAGAGGTCTTTAAAAAAAAAAATCATGGCTAGGGCCAGTAAAATGGCCCAACAGTTAAAGCTGTTTGCAGCCAAGCCTATTTTTATGAGAATTATGCAATTCACTCACCCCACTATCCCCAACCAAGGATCAAGTCTGTGGGCTCATACACGCAAATCAAGTATTTCAGCACTCAGCAACCCTACAGGCCTCTTGTTTGTCTTAGAGGAAACTTGTCAGCTTTAGTATCAAAGTCATGGAAACCTTGTAAACTGAGAGGATAGAAAAATATTTCTTCATATCTTTCACTGAAGAACTTGTTACTTGTTTCAGGCTAAAGTTTTCTAGACCTGGAGTTAACCTACAAAGTTAGCGTTTTTTATTTTAAAGTTTAAAAATAGACATATATTATTGATGCTTCCCCACTTCTCGGCATTTAAGTTATAATTCTCGAGAAATTTTCTACTTCTACATTTTCAAACTTGTCAGCATAAAGCCCTTTTTTATGGCTGTTGAAACTTGATGACGTCTCATTTTACATTTTTCATATTGAAAATTTGTGCCTCTTTTTTTTCCCCTTTTAGCTTAGACCTTTCAGGGTTTGCCAACCTGTCAATCATTTTAAAAAACCAACATCTCATTTTGTTGTGTTTTTTCATTGTTAGTTTTCTTTCACTGATTTTTGCTATTCCTTTGTTGTTAACATTTTTCATCTTAAAACTTCTTTTAGTGGCACTTCCGGCGGGAGAGAGCGAGGCGAGCACCGTGGCGGCCCGCGCGGAAATTGTGAGTTGCGTTACTCTAGGGTATGAGACCTTACTTAGATCAGAAGACAGTAGACTCTCTTGACAATAGATCTGGCTATTCACCATGAGGTTAGGAAAGCCTACAGAGGGCATTTCTCGAAGCTCAAGCCAAGGAAAAGCCTTAAAGAGCAAGCAAGCATAAAACATCTCTCCAGCAGCAGAAGTGGGGGGTGACCATTCGATTCAACTCAGGCTTAAGTAGACAGAGAAGAAACGTGGATGAGAAGCCCTGCAAGTGTACTAAATGTTCTAAGAGTTTCAGTCAGAGTTCCACACTTTTTCAGCATCAGAAGATCCATACTGGGGGGAAAAAATCCCGTAAGTGTGCTGATTGCGGGAAAAGTTTCTTTCAGAGTTCTAACCTCATTCATCATTGGCCCATCCATACTGGGAAAAGCCCTGTAAGTGTGATGAGTGTGGAGAAAGGTTTAAACAGAGCTCCAATCTCATCCAGCACCAGAGGATTCACACGGGAGAGAAGCCCTACTGCGGTGATGTGTGGCGGGAGGGAGCTTTAGCCAGAGTTCCCACCTCATCCAGCACCAGAGAACACACACCGGAGAGAAGCCCTACCAGTGTGAGGAGTGTGACACATGTTTCAGCCAGAGCTCTCATCTGAGGCAGCACATGAAGGTGCACAAAGAGAAGAAATCACATAAAAGGAGTGAAAATGCCAGGGCAAAACATCACCCAGTGTCCCGGAAAACAGGTAAAGGGAAGAAGGCAGTGGTTGGGCTCCTCCAGGTAGAAGATGCTTCTTCAGGCCGTTATAAAAACAAAACAAAACAGTGAAAGATACAGGCAAAAGCGCTCTCTTTTAAGAATGAGGAATGAGAGGGATAAATATATCTGATTATATAGGAAGTGCAGGGCCTTCACCTTCCAAAACTAAGAAATGACATACCAGTGGCTGCCTGGACAGTTCCCCTTTTCTCTCCATACATTACAGCATCAATCTTCAGCCATTTGGCCCCATTTCTCTGACAGACATTGG
>CAJQZJ010004381.1:13496336-13524354 GCA_907164525.1 Lophiomys imhausi | reverse complement strand
ATGATTACTCTATTTTTAAGAATTTCTGTAGACAAAATCATTAAAGAAAGAAGCAATGAGTTTTCAACTTCTGGGACAGACTATGTTTTCAATGTTTTGTAGTTTATTAACCATTACTATCAGTGTTGATTCAGTATTTGACGTAATAAAATGCATTCAAGTTCATAGATTCCCCCCCCCTTTATTAGTGTATGAAGTAATGAGCTTCATCTTCTTCAATGTGCATGATGTACCTGTAGGATGTGCTTTGATCTTACCCGCTCTTGCTACCCTCTCCTCCAACTTCTCCTGGTTTCTTCTCCCAGACAGTTCCTTTCCACTTAAAATGTTTTCCTAGATTTTGTAAATGACAGAAAATGTATTCGGTTATTTTACTGAGTCGGATTTACTGTACTTACCATAATGATCTCCAGTTCTATCTGTTTTTTCACACATCATGATTCTGTTCTTTTTGGACAAATAATAGTTTGTTGTAGTGTTTGAAGGCTTTAATGACAACTCACTTTTGTTTGTTTGTTTCTTCTCTTCTACTATGTAATTAAGGGGATTAAAAGATCCCCATATGACTTTTGTTTTGTTTTCTGTTTTACTTTGTTTGTCATATTCTTAGAGAGAATCCAAACTGAGAAACCACAGACCTTCTGTTCCTAACACCATTCCTTGTAGTGCTGTTACTGCTGTGACACTGGCTTTCTTGAAATTGAAAGGGTTTATATTGAATATGCCAATGACCGCTTGGCATTCCCTTGATCTCCTAACAGTGCCTGCTTGAATAAACTGTATGTTATCAAGAAACCCTCTGCTTGCTTCTGCCTAAAGAACTGTAATCTCATAAACTGAGCTTCGAATAGGGCTGACTGTCTGAAATATGTTTGTCTACAAGTTACTGGCCAGCAAACTGTAGCCCTGTTAGAACTTAACTTTTTTACTTTGTAGCAGTTGTTTAAAAATAGTTTACCCCCTTCTTCCAGTGCCAAGCATAAATTCCTGATCATCCTTCAGCTTGCTTTTGTTTATCAAATGCTAATGCTTTCTGGTTTTTTTTTAAAATAATATCAGTTCTTCCTGTATTAATGACAATTATCCTTAAAAATAAAGAATGAGGTATTTTCGCATAAAAATTGCTTTCAGTTGCTGAAGACATGTACTTAATTAATCTCAGCTTTTTAAAGTGTTTGCATATTTGCATTTAAAACCACAAAATTCTGCCTTAACACTATTTTAACTATATGTCACAATTTATATGTATATATAATATCTTCAATTTTCTTTGGTTCTAAATATTCTTTAATTTCCATGATTTTCTGGCCTTTAGTTGCATAGATATTCATTTAAAGTTTTCAACCATTTTTGCTAGCTATTTCTACTGAGGTCAGAGAATATATTCTATGTGATAATATTTATGTCCTTGAAAATACATTGAGACTTGTTCAGCACTCACTCAATTTTAGTAAACTATTTCTCAAACACTTAAGACAATCAGTGTGTCCTGTAGTAGGGGTATAATTTTTAATATAAGCTAACTGTATTGAATCTGTGAGCAGCAATGTTCACATGTAATGTATCATATAATGATAATTTGTCAGTTCTGAGCCACAGACATGATGATCCACTCTAGGATGCCCACACACACACAATGAAATCACCTAATGATATATTTCTCAGAATATATTTGGCATCAGTTTTTTTTTCCTGTTGCTGTGATCAAAACATCTGACCAAAGTAATTTAAGGTGAGACAGATTTACTTTGGCTCACAGTTTCGGGGAGTTTAGTTTGTTGTGTGGGGAAGGCTGGAAGAGCAACTTCCTTCATAGAGGTCGTGTATGTGGCTGCCCACAGCACAGTGCACCTGGAAGCAGAGAAAGAACAACCAGAAACAGGGGCCGGGTGGCACCTGAGCGAGTTGCCCTAATTACAACTGCCAATGAAGTCCCATGGATGGAAAGGCTCCTGAAAGGCCACCAGCTGGTAAACAAGGCCTTGACTCACAGACCCATGGGGAATATTTCATATTGAAAGTATAACAGCCACTGTTCTCTTATTCTTTCCTCCTTTACTTTTTTTTTTACTATAACCCTTTATATTTATTCACTAAGGACAAGTACACTTAAATTCAAATGAATTTAAATGTAAGTAAACATATATATCTCTTTTTAGCATATTAACAATTTAGCAATTTTAGTAAACTATTTCTCAAGCACTTAAGACAAACCATTGGGTCATATTCTAATATGTAGATGACCATTTTTACAATCTAATGTTCATTATTATTATTATTTCTATTATTTCTTTGAGATTATAATATAATTACACCATTTCCTCTTCCCTCACCTTCCTCCAAAACCTCCTATATACACTTCCTTAGAATCTTTCAAATTTGTGGCTTCTGTTTTCATTAATTGTTGTTACCTTCATATATGTATATGTGTATATGTTACTTATATATATGTGTATACGTATATTTATATCCCTATTAATAAATACATAAATATTACCTGATCAGTCTGTATAATGCTACCTGTATGTATGTTTTCAGGGATGAACCTGAGGTGCAGGAGTTGTGGTGTAGATATATCCCTGGAGACTGGGTGTCACGTGGCTAAGTTTTGATGGGTTGTGGTTTTCTGTAATGATATCCATCTGTTACAAGGAGAAGTTTGCGGCGCACACCTTTAATCCTAGCACCTGGGAGGCAGAGGCAGGTAGATCTCTGTGAATTTGAAGCCAGCCTGGTCTACAAAATGAGTCCAGGAGAGCCAGGGGTCTGTTACACAGAGGAACTCTGTCTCTAAAAATAAAATGAAAAACAAAAAAAAAAAAACAAAGAGACGTTTCCTTGGTGAGGGCTACAATATTTGGCTGGACTCTGGAGAAGATAGTGTTCTATTACTTAAACTGTTATTCTCCTCTGCCCTTCTCAGCTGGTTTTCTCAACTGCATGGTCTTGAGGGAGTTCTCATCAGACATCAGACTCCCCTTTGACAGTTCTCAAGGACTGTGATGTCTTGTTGCCTGGTGAACAGCCGTAAATATTGCTGTTTTATATAATTTGTATACCCTGCTGTTCCTTCAAGAATGCGGGGTAATCTAGGTCCCCATATTCTGTATTGAGCAGAGACAGAAATTGGCATGCCACCGTTTAAATTTGTATTTGGCTATGGAAGTCCTTCAGGGTGCATATTCTGGGAAACTCCAGGTTAGAGGATTAAATCCACAGAAATTACAGAGTCTGATAGGCACTAGACATCTGATAATTTTTGAATTAAGAAATTGAATTGACTTATTAAAATTCACCTCCCTTTGACAGGTGGACCCTTTAAATCATCATTAACATCCATTAATGCTGATTAGTTTATCTGAAGATTGGGTTTCTTTTTATGTCTTTGTCTAGACATAGAGAACAATAAGAATGGAAGAGATGAAATTGTGGCATCAAAAATTAAATTATAAGAAGATAAAGATAGGGTAAAGAGACAGGCCTAAGTTCAAGAGAGAAGCCTTCCTTCCCTGTTGTGTAAAGGTGAAGTAAATTTTAGAGATGTTAGATAATTTACTCAGTTATAAAGCTTTAGATTAGAAAAATTGGGATTAACACCTGATTCTAAATTAGATAACATTCTTTGATGCACCTGTCATGTAAGTGATGAACAGGAGGCACTGGCTCACTTTTTTTTTTTTCTAACTCTGGCATTGGAGCAAGGGTGTGGAGTGAGGCAATGGAATCCTGGGGTCATCTTGGAAGGATGCAGAGTTCATTGGTTCGCTGTTTCTATTTGGGCAATACATTATTACAAGCATCTGTGGTGTGAAGAACTAGAAAAAAGGACAAACAGAGTACTAGAGGACAGTAATTTAAGGATGAAGATAGGGTTGGAGTGAGTGACATAGATGGGAAATATAAAAGGCCAGTGAAGACAAACAGAACTTTCTCTTGGTATACAGCCCTCCCTTATCCATGTGGGATACATTCCAAAACATTCCACAGGAAGCCAAGGACATATAGCTTTCCTACATATATATGCAAACATGACAAACTTTAACTTACGAATTCTTCATAATAAGAGTAACAACTGAAGACAAAGAGTTATAGCAATAGTTTATTATAAATGCTATTTAAAAGCTGGGAATTATTTATTTCTGGGTGTAATACTTAATATTTTCAGGGCATGATTGAACCCAGGTTACTAAAATCACAAAAGATAAACCACAGGTGAGGCGGGGGTGGGGGACACTTTGTATTTTCCCTACTCTTCTCGTCCTTCCATCCTCTCTCCCTTGCTCTTGGAATTCCCCCAAATACTGGCCCCACACAACCCATGAAACTGCTGGCTTCTGTCATTTCATCTAATTGGACTTTGTAGACTGTCTGGGTTTGGTCTAGAAATTCAGTCCTGATATATAAACCCCATACTATTCTACTTCAATGAGCATCGTGTCTCAACATGGCCAAATGGCATCACTCCTTCTAAACAACCCCTAGTCTGCTGCTGTGCCCAGCCTTAGCTGGCACATCATAAAGGTACAAAGAATACTTTTCCTTTGCCCAGTCCCATACTCAAACCACATCCTACTTTCAGGACAGCAGTTCCACTAGGGAGTTTTCCCCTTCTGTGAGGGAACTTCTTTTGTTTCAGGTGAGCACCAGTAGGCTCTTATTTAAGGTACAGAGTTGGACTGCCTAGAAGGCAGGCAGATGATTAGAAAAGACACTGTCCGCATTTCGCTATGGAATGTCAGCTATTCCTTTGGCAGGGGTGGCCTGTGTGGTTTTGAGGACTTTATTCCTAGTCACAGCTCTAGGTAGGGGTCCTACCAGTACTGAATTCTAGTTTAGGTGACCACTGTAGAACACACCCATTGCACACACAGCCACCCAATACCTATTAATAGAGGAAAGCCTTGGATGAAGTGTCGGAGAGGAGAAGAACAAGTTAATCTGAGATAGTGACTGATTGTGCAATTCCCTAATATTGCTGGCGTCACACTCTCAATTCAAAATAATAACTATCAGAGTTATGGTGAAGTAGACACTCTCTAACACTTGATAGGAGGCAGGTATTATTTCCCCTGCACTTACATAGTGTCATTTAATCTTCTACAGAAACCTTATATCATACGGGAGAGACACTGATAACCTCTTTGCAGCAATGAGGAGACTGAGGTCCCCTGTGGCTGTGTTATTAACCTGGTCAGGTGGTCCTCGCATGATGGAGCTTAGCTTCTCCCCTGCCTGCTTCACAGAAATCTGTACTAGTTAGCACCAGTCTTCAAGTCGGCCTTCAAATCCTCTCTTCAAGCTCAGAGCCACAGGTAATTCCATTTAAAAACTTTAAAAGGAGAGGATGGCTAGAAAGATGGTTCAGTGTTTAAGAGCACATACTGCCCTTGCAGAGGCCTGGAGTTCACTTGATGGCTCAGTCAGTAAAGTATTTGCCACAGAGGCACGAGGGGCTGATCTGGCTCTCCACCACCCACATAGGAAGCCTGTATGGTGGGTGGGTGGTATGTGCTTGCGATCTAGCACTGGGGTGGTGGAGACAGAGACTGTGGAAGCTGATGGCCAGCACATCCAGATGAGCAGACAAGTGCCAGTGAGACCTAGACAAGGTTCAGTGAGATCCTGTCTCAGAAAATAAGGTGAGAGCTACTGCGGAAGACATCTGAAGTCAGTCTCTGGCCTCCACATAGCATGTGTGTACCCACATGAACACACACACAAACATGTACACAAACACACACATATACACACATCCACACATACATACACTTATACACACACATATACACACACGCGCACACATACATACAAACGCACACACACACATACATACACCAAAGAAAACAATAAATAACAACAACCTACATTACCTATTCTTAAGTACCACAGCACCTCCTGTGCCTGCCATGGCAGCACAAAATAATGAGGGAGTATGGAATTTATTTGTACGTGTAGAATGAGTTTGGGCATAACGATCATGACAATATGCATTTTTAAGAGGCAGGGGATCAGGCAGGCCACAGCAGAAGCTAAATGCAATAGGCAATTTCAAAATAAATGGAAAACCTGGGCTCTTAACTTCAAGAGCCCAAGCTAGGCAGAGATGCCACAAAAACACATGTCAAATGGGCTTTAATAAAATGCTCCCAAACAAATCACTACTGTGCAAATAGGCACTCTAATATAAATGATAGCTATCATTGTCATAATTTGTTGAGTATCTAGTATGTGCAGGTACATAGGCACTTTCTTTATGCAGCACATTTAACCCTTACTTACTGTAGAGGACACCATGCCAGAAAGGCTAAGAGACTTTCCCATGCAGCTAACAACCGCCAGAAGTGGGTCTCAAGGCCAAGGCACTTTTGACTCCTTCATCTCTGTTCTTCCCAGACCCTTCTGATACCACTCAGAGCAATAGGTTCTTAGATACTAAATGGGATTGGAAATACATAATCTGGGACAGGGATAAATTTGGGACCAGTTCAGATGCTAGACTGGCAAAGTAGAGGGGCACATCCAATTTATTTCTTGGATAATTTAAATAAATTAATATTGTAATATAGAAGGCAAAAGAGAAGAAAGAGCAAGAGTTTAAAAATAATAACAGTAAAAGAAGAAAAAAATGGGAAAGGACAAAGTCAAGCTTGCCCCCATTTAAACTTTCCTGATGTTTTTTCCTTATAAAATCATGTAGGGAAGAGGGAGACAGTAACAGGCAGGCAAAAGCACTTAATTGTAGAGTTTACAAACCACTAAATCAAAAGAGATGGTGAAATCCCTGCCTGGGGAAGCTAGCAGTGAGATTAAGTGGATTAGCCTACTGTACAGGAATCTGGGGAATGCCCACAGCACGTGCTTCTCCTGTGGATTATCAGCAGCGGCATGACGCTCTTCCATCTCTTAAGAACAGATGGGCTTGTGCCTTTCTGCGGCGCATCAAGAAAGAGCAACGCGTGGTGGGTTGCCTTGCCTGTGCCCTGCACCACCGTATCACATCACACCATGTTTCTGGAGGTGACAGATACTGGCATTTTATGAAGAATTTGCATGGGGAACATATTAAAAATTAAGGAATAATCTTACTGAGCACACCCACGTTTCTAAGCCCAGAGAGCGGTTCACAATTGCCTAACCAAACAAATAACAACAACAACAACAATAATTATAATAATAGCAGCAACAGGAGCTGGGGGAGCTATGGCATCAGTCCTTGCAAAGGTCCCCGTACAGCTCTTAAACTTCGGAGGCAGTTGCTACCTGATCAAGGCGGTAGACAGATTTTTCCTAAGCCCCAGTTCTCTTAGTGCCGACCTGTGCCCCAGAAACATGCGGCATTAGACACCCAAACCACACAGACTGTTAGTCTTCTGAAATCCACACCCAAAAGTCCCAAATCCCAGAGCACTGAACAGACACATGTACAAACCGTGACCTACCGTGACCTGCCAGAGATATAACAGTTTACATCGGCAATCTATAATAAATAATTAATATCGCCCCAGGAGAGATAAAGCTGGTGGCGTGGTATTCCTCCCTTGGCTCTAAAAGTAGATGCCAGTGAACCTACTTTGAACAGTTAATGTGTTCACAGTATGTGGGAATTAACTGTGCAATATAATAACTACCACTGAATGTCCCATCTCCATGCAGATGAAGAGTAACTACTACCCCAATTGCAGCAATAACAGTAAGGAATGACGGGGGGAAACACTATTTTTTATTGCCCCCTTAAAATATCATAAGTTAAAATAATGTTAGAGGGTTTTTGTCATTGTCGTTGTCGTTTTTATCAGCAATTAAATCTTTCCATGTCTGTTTTCCAAGACTGCAGCTGGGAAAAAAACGAGGGCCTAAAAGCCATACGGTGCTAGCCTTGCTAATAAAGCTCTGTGAAAAAATCTCATTAATTCAGTCTGGCTCTTCAGATCAGCCGCTAAATCCTTGTATTGTCACTCATCCTCTGGCCTTTTCAGGATTTCCATAGCCCAACTAGCAGTATCTCCATGGAAACCAAGCAGTCCTGCTTTGCACATCCCGGAACTTTTTGTTCCTGACAAAGCTTGACAAATCACATGCAGCGTGGAGAGTTTAACACAGCGAACTAAATCCTGACCCGCACTTAGAAACGATAAACTGGAGCACACCAGCTTTATTAGAAATGATTTCCTTACAAGATACTTAACCAAGCCGCGAAAACATTGGACCAGACAAGTTTCAAGAACAACATGCTGGGGATGGTGGTGGTGGCAAATAAATAAATAAATAGATGGATAGACACAGATGAATATGGAGGAACCTCAGGAGTGTTCTTGGTGAGCTCAGTTTCTAATGGAATTCAAGGGATAGCTACCAGATGTGAAGATAGAGGGACACTGTCTCTGAAAGGCCTTTGCCTTCTGCTCTTCCTTAGAAAGAGAACTTTCACAGCTAGTCCTTCATTCTCCAGCCCTCACAGAGGCTGGGAGTCTCAGATCTCTAGCCCACTTACCCCCTCTGATCACTCAGTCTGGCTGCAGAGACTTCATGCTGTAGCTCTGGGCATCAGTAGCTCTGGAAAGAACCTGGCCTCAGTGAGCCAGGCAAAACATCCTTCTTCCTCTCTAGCCCTTCTTCCTCCTTCCCTACAGTGTCCCAATAAGGAACATTGTTCCCAGAAGAAGGGGAATATCCAAAAGGAAGGCAGACGCCCATGCACACCTGCAGCAGGATGAATGAAGTAGACAAAGACCCCGAAAGAAACAGATGCCAAGTTCCTACTTTCAAACTCCCCCCTCTTCTCTGAGGTGATGGCCTAGCAAATGGATTCCAAGCTCAGATAAAACGGACCACCTGAGAGGGAGACCAGGATCAGAAAACACTGAGGGAAAATGCAGGAGGCTGAGGGCAGTACCATTGTTAGTTTTGTGTCCCTGCTACACAGCAGGCCAGCCATGGTCCCTCCTGGTATTGTCAGGTTTTCAAATGTCACATTTCCCTGATGCCTCAGACAGTCTTTGAGCACCTATCCAGACACTGGGTGTGCACCAGTGTGATAAGACTAGTCCCTGACTCAAATCTGCCTTCTTGGTCCTACGTGCCTGTGACTTAGTGTCATCTTAACTTATGAGTAAAATTCACTCACACCTTTTGCCTTCTGCTTGTGTATTTCTCTTTGACCCCCAAGTACCCTGGAACTCACTCATGGGCACACTCTCTTTCTCTCCCTACTCTCTCCTTTCCTCCTTCCCTCCTCCTCCCTCCTTCTACCCCTGATATCCCTCCCATGTGGTCCCTTGTGGATGTTTGGTTTCTTTAGCATTTGCACATACAACAAATTTCTTAATTTCACCTGCCTCTTTAAATATAATCTCCATAGGTATGAAAAAATCAGCTTGATTTTGTATGTCATCTTGATGCCACTTGAAATCATACTAGAGGGTTCCAAATGTCTGAGGCAGGTCTCCCTTGAGACCAGACATGTTTTAGTCTCACCATAATGCGTGTAGCATGGGCTGTGACTGACTTCCAGGCGGTGCGAGACTGATTTCCCAGTCAGCAGTAATGTCTGAACCCTCATTATCCAAGAACTCACAGCACAATGCCATTAGGTGTTTATAGCAGTGACCAGTCTTCGATACCTTGTTCGTGAACTATAAATATTTACTGTTTGCCTGAGCTGGTACCTTAAGAGCCCATAGTTCCCCCTGATTTTTCAAAGCAAGAATAAATGGAGCCTAGTCCCACTTCAACCCTCAGTGTAGGTTTGTTTTGCTTTTGAAAGCTGAAAAGAATCCACATAATCGGGATGATAGGAATGGTAGCAATCAGTTATTTCCAAGTTCTTACTCAAGCAACAGGCTTTCTGTATCATATACGCGTATTACCTTCCTTGATCCTTGTTAGCACATCTGAAAGAGACAGCATTGTGCCTCTATTAACATCTGTTTTTTGCCCCTGAAACTCTTTTTTTTTGGTTTTTCGAGACAGGGTTTCTCTGTATAACAGCTCTGGCTGTTCTGGACTCGCTTTATAGACCAGGCTGGCCTCGAACTCACAGAGATCCGCCTACCTCTGCCTCCCAAGTGCTGGGATTAAAGGCGTGCGCCACCACCGCCCGGCCCTGAAACTCTTAAGAACACAAAAAAGCTTAACAGAAATGTTCAAGTTCACAGCACCAGACTCAGAATCCGAGCAGATCCTGGGACTCCACATTTTAAAAAATCAAAATATATTCACATCATCCTCCCATTCCTTCTCCTTTCTCCAGCTCCCCCACTACCCCTCCCTCTCAAATCCCTGACCTCTTTTTCTTTGTTTTACACACACACACACACACACACACACACACACACACACACACACAACTTCAGAACTGAACATTTGGTATTGGATAACCAATTAGGGAGCTCATCCTTAGGGGAAGACTACTTCTACCAATTTCAGAATCTTTTAGTTGCTTATAATTCTTTGTTTAGGAGTGAGAGGGTCCCACATTTGACTACTATTCGTTGTTGCCTCTTGTCCTATCATCAGTATTAAATGCCTTAAGCCAGAATATCCCATTAATTACAAAAGTAGTCACTGGCTCTCTGCCAGGCACTCATCTAACTTAACTGAATCACCTCATTTGCCCCTCCCTAGGAATAGTAGAGTATGTGTATGTATGTATTCGTGTGCACGCATATGTGCATGTAGGACCGAGAATGGACATATGCCATGATACATTTGGTAATCAGTTAGTTCTCTCTCTGCCAGGGGATACACGTATCTAACAACTCAGGTCATCAGGTTTGCATAATAAGCACCTTGACCTGATGAACCATTATATTGGCCCACAATGTGCATTGGTTAAAATCATTTCACAGATCCCAAAGAGGCATAGAGAGGTTAAGTAACTCACATGAAGTTATAACTCAGTCAAAGGCAGATTTAGGCCCAAACCCAAACGGTGGGATTACAGACATTTCCATCAACCAGTAATCTTATCACTCTACTCGTGTTAGTTAACTTGAAGAACATCTCGTGGAACTGTTATTCCAGGCAACCAATTTCTTCCTTAATGCCCACACACAGCTACCAGACAAGCCTGATATTGTTACTTTTTCCTTCTTAACCATTCTTTCCTGATGACTTTTTCAGAAGAGTCTGAGAGGATCTGAGTGCCAGAGTGTCTTTTCCTTCCCCGAGTCCTGGGCGGCCTTCTTGTCCATTTTCAGAAGCCCAGGCACAGAAATCTCCCATCTATGCATGGCTCTCTGTGAGTTCAGCTTGCTGCTGCTCTGGGTGCAAACTCCACAAGATGGGTAGAGAGGGACATTGCCAAGACTTTAGGGACCTAAAATTATACCTTCCAGCTGTGTTTTGGTTTCTCAATCACGTGCATGTGTATTCCGTTCTTGAGGATGCTGGGTATTGAAATATACATGAAGCTGCCCCTATCCTCTGAAGTACGAGAGAGCGCAAAATTCTCGAAACTTTTATTTATTGCTTCTCTTCTGAGGATCTCACTTTTTGCAGCCCAGGGAATGAGATCCCCTGCTTGTCTCTTTTTTGGGTCACTGCCTCTGAAGAGCCCATCAATGATCACTTTCCAGAAGCCCAGGTGTTCTCTCAAGAGACTGAACACTGCACATGGAATTTCTCCTCTCTGTTGAGCTTCTCTGCTAAGAGAATGGAGCATAAAAATCCCTAACAAAGCCCCTTTCAGGAGAAACCAGCCCAGATATCAGGTCTAACCATAGCCACTTCTGTCTGAATTGCCAAAGAAACTAAAGCATTCTAAGGTTGCCAAACAGACCTGAGACCCTTCTCCTTTTTCACCAAGATCACATAAACTCCTGAACGTGTATACCAGACATCATGGAAAGAAGAGGGAAGGGAGGTGGAAAACAGTTCCGAGGGTGTAGTAGTCACTTACTGCTATGTAACAAATTATCCCAACATTCTCTGACTTAATATCTATTACTTCCTACAGTTTCTGAGTCAGAAATTTGAAAGTTACAGTGTCAGATATCTGGAGGCTCTACAGCACTGGACAGTCCACCTTGAAGAGGAAGTATTTGCTTTCTGTGTCAGTGCTAACTGTTGAGTGGAGCCTCAATTTCTTGAGTTATCTTTTTGACATGACAGCTGACTTCCTCCAGGGAAAGTGATGCCAAAAACCAAGGAGAAAGCAAAAGGCACTAAGTGTCTCATCCCCAGAAGTTCAATGCCACAACTTTTGTCATATACTACAGTCATCAGAAACAACCTTGATATAAAGTACAAGGACACAGACACTGGAAGGCACAGGTCATTGGGGGCCATCTTAAAGGCTAGTTACCTCAGTGAGGAGTTAACTTTTGAACTGTATGGAAAAAAATGCTAGTAATGTGACTGATTTAGTGAGAAAAGACTGCCAAACTCCTGGATATGTCAGAGGTGCATGTAAAGAGGCAGTTGTGCCTTAAGGGAAAAATATACCATTTTTCCTGATTTACTTGTAATGATAGGGCTTAGGAAGCAAAGTTGATGACATTTGTTTGGGAAAAAAAGAAATATGTTCTGACTATTTAAGAAAATGATTACTTGTAATTAAGTTCTATAGAATGGTAAACAAGTACTGAATCCCTCATGATCTCCAGTGGTTTGGTTTCAAGAGGATGCCCCAATCCATAAATGTTGAGGTTCCTCATAGAAAATGGCATAGTATATGCATAGAACCTATCTAAATCCTCCAGTATGTTTTAAATATTTTTTATATTCAATTGTGTGTGGGGGGTATGGTGTGGTGTGTGTGTGTACCTGTAGAGGATAAAAGAGGTCATTAGATCCCTACCCAATGTAGGCACTAAGAACTGAACTCAGGTCCTCTACAAGAACAGTATGAACTCTTAACCACTGAGCTCTCTCTCCAGCTCCCCTCCTACACTGAACAACTGTTATCTAGATTACTTGCAACACTTAATACAATGTAAATATGGTGTAAACAGTTATTACACTGTATGTTTAAGGAATAACAGAAAACAAAGAAAACTGCGCATGTTTAGAAGAAAGTATTTTTTCAGATTAAATACCTTTGACCCCAGTTAAGTCTGCAGCTGTGGGATCTTTGAGCGTGAAGCACACTGTACAGTTACTTGTTCCTGTCTTCAGTTCAGTGCTTGATTGCTTTTCTTAAAAATAGATGAAGCATCTGATCTTCCATTAAGACAATTATCCTGTGAATAAGAAGTGGGAAAAAAGGAAGAGGAAAGGTATAGTTTCATAAAGACATGTCCTCAGAGCATGACACCTTTTGGTCAGAGGTGTCCAGTGTCAGGTGACTGCAGACAGAGTAGATTCTCTGATGTTCATAGCTTCAAGCATCCATGACAGAAATCACCAGCTCCTCTCACTTCCCAAGCACCAGGAGGCTGAGTATCCCTCACATTAGGGTCCTGCCCCTAACCAGAGAAAGTCTGCCATGAAAGGGGGAGAGGCCAATCACTCCTGTGATGCTCCTGGGTTAACAACCCTACCCCAGAGCTTACTAGAGAAGAGAACGCTCTGTAGGACTGAGGGGCTGGGGATGGGTTTTCCTTGAAGTTGGACTCTTGGGACACATCAGCACTGAGGTGTCCAGGACAATTGAAGCCTTGATATTAATTGGAGAAGGGACTGGGGCTGGGAAGCTGGGAAACATAAAAACTCTCTTTCTGCCATTTCCAGAAAAGTTCCAGCTGTGGTTTAGAGGAAACAGATAAGCCTGTGTTTCCTTGCTTTGGGGAGGTGGCTGCACAGTGAAGAAGGGAAATAGACTCTCCTGCCTGCCTTTCAAGTTGGCCAAGGACAAATGGCTCAGTTTGCACACTGGGCAAGGGATTCTTAATACCTATCATTTCAAAACTTTTGACTTTGTACCCAGGAACCCTGAGGCCCCAGGGACATGCAAGTATATGCACTCATCAGTCAGCAGTTACCATGATATTCCAGGGCAGTGGCACATCCCAGGTAGACCCTCAATAAATACTGTTCAGTGATGAAGCAAGGAAATCATACAGCATCTTTTAAAAGCAGCATTATTGTTGCTAGACCATAGGGAGTTCAGAGCAGGCAGAGTGAGAGCTAAAAATAAAATGTCCCATTTAGTATTCATGTGGCACCTACTTGTACCTAATTAATGAGTACTGTGTTTTGGGGCTTTGGTGAAATGAACCTCCCTCCTTTCTTCTCCTTCCTTTTCTTTAATATGACCACCATTGGATGATACCAAGACTATTGGTTCAGAGAATATTCCAGAAAAACATCTAAAGGGAGCATCATCCAGAGTATGTCAGCTTAGAACTGACTTTCCAGTGATGTGGCCTTGATCTCCAAACATAGTTCTCAGGATCCCTTAACCAAAAGCCTTTTACACTATTCTAAACAAAACGCCTGCCTCAGTTTCCCTACCTATAAAGTAGATCTAATCTGACACATATTTTAGAGCTGTAAAAATGTAATGAAAATATATCCAAAATTCCAAGCACAGTATACTTTAAGAAAAAAAAATGTGACTTCTATCTGCACTCAACCTTGTAATAATAGGGAAATGTTATTTGTTTCACAAAGTTATGAAGATTCAATGAAAACATATGAAAGTGTCAAATTCAGAGTCTGATATATCTAGGATTTAATAGGATGAGCTTGAGAAATTTACTATTATTATTAGTTTCTCCTTCTGTAATTTCAGAGAGGAATAAGGAACATAAATATTTTTCTGCTCTCATTTCTAAACACCACCTTCCTCTACCTTTCCCCTTACTTATTCATCATTGCAAATCTTAATGGATCTCAGTGATCTTTGGTTCTGACAGGATTAGCATATTTTATTGTGTCTCATGGGCTGTGCTTAAAATGACTGAGTCCTAGGCTTCTTTTTAAATCAAAATCTCTCTCTCTCTCTCTGTCCTGTGTGTGTGTGTGTGTGTGTGTGTGTGTGTGTACGTTCTTATATGTGTGAATACAGGCATTCACTTGCCAAGTTTAAAGGGCAATCTCAAGTATCTGTTCTTGCCTTCTACCTTGTTTGAGGTGGGATCTCTTAGATGACAAGCTTACTGTGAGCTTTTGGAATTCTATCTCTGCCCCCCATCTCATTGTAAGGGTGCTGGGCATTATACGTATGCACTGCCCTGTTGATAGTGGAGTCTGGAGATCCAGACTTAGGCCCTCACACAAGCACTTTACCCACTGAGCCATCTCCACACCCTGGTTGCCTGAGTTGGAGGAGTTCATCATCGTGTACATTGAAGTGGCAAGAGCATAGGAGCAGAGGTGAGGACAGCTGAGGGTGGCGAAGAAAAGAGCCTTGCTCTAGGGCAACCCTTGGGCAAAGTCAAGACTCCAAATGGCTACAGAGAATTGTTACCTGAGAGAGCTTCCCTTTAAGCTTCATGGCCCAGGGAGCCTTGGTTAGGGTCTTTGTGTTCTCATGACATCTCTCAGCTAATGTAAAGCTTGGTATGACATGAGATGGAGAACAAGGATGGTGGTCGCTGTGGATCAAGAAGCAAGTCTGAGGATTCCTTCCCTTCCCTCTTAGTCCCTTTCTACCCCACCCTGGAACCCCAAGACCATAAGAACATATTGTCTAGTAGTCCCTAATCTACCACAATAGAAGTCTTGTGTAATATGAGGGATTTGACAATTATTCTGGTTGCTGTCAGAGAACGGGAATCGGTGCCCGTCATTCTTCGCCCTACTCACATCTCACCGGATATAAGACAACTGTGTCCTTGGCAGATGCTAATATTGCCTCTGCTTCCAGAGCTTCTCCTGAAAACATAAGACAGAGCGTGTTCACAGGCCTCACATTTCACAGCCCTACCTCTCCCAGTTCCTGATGTTTCACTCTTGTCTTTTCACCAAACCTTTCCTTGCCGCGAGAAAGACTTCATTAGGACAATGCTCGAGAACACTCCCGAGTGTGGCTTGAGCTGTATGTAGATCATCTGTTTGAAAATACACTCTGAGTTCTAAGGCTAGGGTTTTGTGCCAAATCCCAGGGAAGAGATCAATGATAGTTAGAGGAAGACAGCCACATGGGCGGGCTTGACCGATGTTAAACACCTGATGGACCGCCTGCGTGGGTGGCGCTTTTGTACAGAATACTGCGGTCCTTGTTTGGTTTTGCACTTACGGAATTCATATACCTTACGTTTAAAAAAAAAATCAACGGGAAAGCCACTGTGAAGAACACAAAGATCGCTGCAAAGCCGTCCAGCTTACAAGTGAAATGAAGTTCCTATCCCTACCCACAAAACAAAACGCTTGGAGCAGAAAGAGGCGCTAGTTTCCACAGAAAGGTTACATCCGTCTGCCTTTGAGCTTTCAGGGATGCAGACACATTTAGAGGATTCTTTGAAGTGCCCATGGCTCTGTTATTAGATTTGTCTGGAGCTTGTTGAAAAGTATTTATTAGAAGCCTTCTTGATCCTTCTTCTGTCTGATATGTCATAACTTTTATGACACAGAAACAACCAAGAGTGAAGAAGTAGAGGCAAGGCGGAGGTTATTTACCAGCCTTCTCCTAAGACTGCCGGCCATTTAGGCTAGGAGGAGCGTGCTGGATAATTTATGAAAACGAAACTAGTCTCTGAGAGTGAAATAAAGCCCCATGCTATCCGAGGCAGTCATAATGAACAAAATAAATTCCATCTTTATGCAGATGTGCCACAAGGGCTGTCAGGATGTCAAAGAAAATTTACTCCCTGTCTCAGATGCTCAAGACAAACAGTTCCAGGAGATGAAAAACAGCACGGGAGGAGGAGGAGGAAAAACCAGGACGCCTGGCGTCCCCAAGAACTTTCATCCCTCTGTGGAGGTGTGCACTTCAACTCAACAGCAGTGTCCCCCTGAGCCTTGTTCTTTTCCCCTGTGACGATAGACAGGGAAACTTGTTTTATTCTTATTATTCTTATATTTTGACCAAGAAACATTTACTGAATCCTAGCAAACAAGGAGAGGGAATCAATTTGGACTGTCATGAGTGACAGGGTCTATGTGGCTGCAAGACAAACCAAAATAAAACAGACTGTATAGCAAAACCTGCATCTCTAGCAGTATCCCCAAGTTTAAGAAGTTCCCAAGTTAATCTCTCTGGTGTCTGCAGTAACAGGTAGCTACCTGCCCATTTGCCAGACACATCACGCACTGCCAAAAATATCAGGGTCCTGGCATAACCTTGGGGAGCAGTCTTCATTCACCCAGGTCTGGTTTTCTAAAATTTAGAAAGTGCTGCAGTTCTTAGATGATGCCAAGCAGTTATCCATGCAAGTCTCCAAGCTATGTGCATTACTTGTCTTGGCTTTGCTCCACCCTAGGGGTAATTTTGTTTGATTAATTTTACTTCACTTGTGGGGTGGTTCCTCACTAGGAACTGCTGTCTCTCTATGGCTTCACTATAACCTGTTTTGCTGAAGGAACTTTCTATGGATACGTGTGCACTGGCCATTTGCCCTGTGGATTTCTCCTTTGAGATTCTGTTGCTCAGAATCTCTAACATCTAGACTGGACCTGACTTAAGCTTCAAATAGTATGCATTGGCACCGTTAGTTGGCTTCCTCCTTAAAAAAATCAAAACAAAACAAAAAACTCCATTAAAAGGCAGAAATGAATATTAATTTCACTATATAATATTTCAGAATACATAAAGGGAGATGTTGGGCTAGCTATTCCTTTTGTGGATTTTCAGAAAATTATACAGAGCAGTAAGTAGGGAGAGGCAAGATATCTTTGCTATGACTAGACAATTTCTAACGCAATCCTCACCAACGAATGAGCCGACTCACACTTCTAAGAGGGTAAGTTAAATGTTTTCTCTTCCAGCTATTATGTTTTGGCTTTTCTTTTTCTAAAGAAGCCAAATGACTCCAACTCAGCAACTATATTCAGCTAGGCTGCCTTCGCTTCTGTGTGGATCTGCTCTAAAATCATAAAGTAAAACATAAAGGCAGGATGGCAAGTGTAAAGGAGCGTCGACACAGACCCCACGACGATTATGTATTCTATCCAGGGCACACTTAACTCTCTAATTGCTAATTGTAATTTAAATGAAAAACATGTGTTTCTTGTTAAATTCATCAGCGCCCTTCCTAAGTGCTACTGAGGAGAACTGTGATTAAGGCTGAACGCTCACCTAGGGGTTCTGACACCCACAGGGCTCAGGCAGTCATTGAGGTGTCCTCGGAAAATGGAGCCCTAGATGGATGAGTGTACTGCCTTCTAAACCTAAACCAGCTAGAGGGCCCTGGAGAGAGTCAGGGAGGAGTCTTGGCAGGTCACATGCTACATTGTCTCCTCAGAGACTCAGGCCCACCCAACCCTATTTGGAAGCCATCTTTTGCCAACTGAGGATACTCTGTGGACCTATAAGATCCTACAAATTGGAACTACTTCACAGCAAAGGAGCTGGTTCCCCTCTGGTCCACATACAAGAGGCTCTGAATAAAGGGATGCTTGTAAAGATCCTATTTGATAAAAGAGTTCTGGAACCCCATAGACGACCAGAGAACACCAGCCCATTACATGAGAAGCACAAATTTAGTATGAAGAATTGAAGGAAAAGCCTAGAGGATCAACTCAACTTTTACAAGGAAAATCCTACACTGAATAAAACAAACAAACAAAAAAAAATCTGGTTTAGAGAATAGAACTGTTATTTTCATTTGGTTATGATGATTAGACCCTATGCCAGACCAGTAGCAATCAAATGGCTTTTTTTTCCTTTTTACAAATCACATTTTCTTTATATTGAGCTAACAAGAAGATATGTATATAGTTTATCAATACACATGAAAAAAATCTATAAGGTGAGAGTTTGTCTTCAATCTGTTCTTGAGCAATATAGAATCTATAAGAGATAAACACAGAAAATAGGGCAGGATGGTGTGTGTGTATGAGAGAGAGATGTAAGAAATATTAATATCTATAATTGATATTTATGATTATTTGGGCAAGGAGTTATCCTTTAGCCCACTTATGAATAATCATACAGACACCTGATGGATTTTAACAAGACTTTGCCGGGATTGAGCAATCTTAGCTCATCTAAACTAGCTTGCAATTCTGTTCCACAAATAAAACCCCAATATAAGCTGGGCGGGGTGGCGCACGCCTTTAATCCCAGCACTTGGGAGGCAGAGGCAGGCGGATCACTGTGAGTTCGAGGCCAGCCTGGTCTACAAAGTGAGTCCAGGACAGCCAAGGATACACAGAGAAACCCTGTCTCGAAAAACCAAAAAAAAAAAAAAAACCCAATATATACATTTGTCCCCTCAGGCTAAATATTGGAGGTGTATTGTAAAGGCCTGGAAGCTGAGAAGGTGATGGTATAGATGGTAGTCCGAGGCAGAGAACTGGAGGAGCACAAGTTAGACCAGCACCCACTCAAGCTGTCAGGCAGGGAAAGACTTCAACTCTCCTGCTTTTTGTTCCACTCAGTCCCACAGTGAACTGGAAGATGCTCACACTGGGGAGCTTTGCTCTGTCTCCAGTACAAATGCTGATTTCTTCCTCAAACATACACACACACACACACACACACACACACACACACACACACACACACACACACATCTAGGAATAATATATCTCAGATATATGGGGTACCTGTGACCAAGTCAAGTGCCATAATGCTATTGCAATTGCTTTTTTTTTTTTTAAGATTTATTTATTATGTATACAGTGTTCTGTCTGCAGGTATATCTGCAGGCCAGAAGAGGGCACCAGATTTCATTATGGATGGTTGTGAGCCACCATGTGGTTGCTGGGAATTGAACTCATGACCTCTGGAAGAGCAGCCAGTGCTCTTAACCGCTGAGCCATCTCTCCAGCCCTGCAATTGCTTTTTTAAAGTGACTTTTTAATGTCATTTATTTGCAGTACTGGAAAGCATACTGTTCAGTCTATGTTGTCTCCATCTTTTATTTGTCAGCATGAACTCCACTCACTGACAGTATTTCCCACTGGCTGTTTAGAACCTGCTGTATCTGGTTTTCTGTCCATTTTTATTCACTATGTTAATGTTTCTTCTTTCCCTGTTTTTGTTGATAAGCCTTGCCAGAGATTTATCTGCTTTCTTGGTCTTCCCAAAGAACCTTCGTGTTAGGTTTTATTGTTCATCTTTGTTGGCTTGTGTTTTCGGTTTCTGTGTTCTTATTCCCTCTCTTGCCTTTCGGCTTCTTCTTTTCATCTTTTTGCCAGTGTTTGCAGGTGTAAACTCAGGACAATCATCTGTAGCCTTTCTTCTTCCATGATGGAGGCATTTTATGCTTTGATTTTACCATGGCCTCACTTTCACCGCTTCTCACAAGCTTTAATATTTTAATCACCATTCAATATCAAGGTTTTTTTAATTTCCAGTTTGATTTCTTTTCTGCCTTATAAGTCTAGAAATTTTTCTTTTAGTGATATTTTAAATGTAATGTTTTTATTAATTCTTTGAGAATTCCATACATGACTACAATGTATTCTGATCGCATTTCCTCTGCACTCCTCCCCCTAGCCCCTCCTAGAGTCAATGTTCACTCTCTTCTCAACCCCCTCCCAACCTTCTTAACTCCCTCTAACCCACTTCTAACCCCCTCCAACCCTTCCCTCCCAACCCCCTCCACTCCCTCCCAATCTCATTTCCTTTTTGTGCTGCCTATATACTCATGGGTATATAAGCAGTGTATAAGTGCATCAGGTATGGTGGAGCCATCCACTAGAGCATGGGTAACCTACCCTTAAAGAACATTGATTCTTCCTGCAGCAGAAGCCATCAACTGTGAACAGCTCCTCAGCTAGGAGCAGGACCTTTGAACCTCCACTCTCTGTGCTAGAATGTTGAGTGGCTTGGTTATGTACAGGCAACTATAACTGCTGTAAGTTCATGAGTGCAGTGATTCTATTATTTCCAGAAGACACTTTTGGTCTCATTCTTTCCCAATCTCTGGCTCTTAAGACCTTTCTGCCCCTTCATCCATGATGGTCTCTGGGCCTTGGGGTATAGGTTGTTATATAGATATTACATTTATGACTGAGGACTCCACAGACACTTATTCTCTGAACTTTGATCAGTTCTAAGTTTCTGAGCTAACTGCCATCCACCACACAAATTAACTTCTGATGAGCCCTAAGAGCTGGACTAATTTGAGACCTGTATTTAAAGGGCAGTTTGATACTACATCCATTTAGCAAAGCAATAGAAGTAGATTTACCCCTTCGTCCTATGAACCCCCCAGCTATAGATTCCCAGCCATATTCATAGTATCGGGCATTTGTTCCCTCCTGTGAATCAGGCCTTAATTCCAATCAGAACGTGGTTGGTTATTCCCATGACATCCATGCCATTTATTGCACCAATGGGGTGTATCTTGCCATGGTAGTACTGTAGTTCACAGAGTTCACAGTTGGGTAGGACTGTTGATAAATTTTCTTCCTCAGTAGCCTGCATAGGGGAATCTTCTCATTCCCCACAGCAGGGAGGATGCTTCCCAGTCAGTAACAATTTGATTTTCCCATTTCCTGTGAGCAAAGTGTGTGCTATCTGCAGTAATAGGATCTTGCCATCAAGTTCTGATAAGCACCCTAAAGGAACGACAACAGCCTATATACTGTTTTGTGTGTCCTAGGCCCTGACCGATACCTGGAGGAGAGGTATCCCATACCTGGAACCTGACTAATTATTTGGCAACTTTGGCTTCTGGGAGAAACATTATCCTTGTCTAGATTTACTCCAATTAAACTTTTATATGTACATAAATGTAATATATATGATGCTTATAAGCCAGTTCTAAATATATATCCCATGCCTTCCAGTTAAATCTTCACCAGTCTGCCCTTGGCTCAAACACCCTCAGACAGGATTGTATTTGTCCTTTGGTTCATAGGAATTAAGCACACATGTCATCCCTGTTTGCTGGAGCCCAACATCTGAAGATGGTGTAGCTCCCCCTAAAGTATAGAAGACACGGGACCTTTCTCAGGGTCCCTTCATGCTAACTACCTCGTTCACTCTGTTACTGATCACACTAGTTACCACTATGTATGCACTGTTACATCTGCTGCAGGGAAATCTAGATTTCAGATGTGTGAAATCTGTTTGCTTGGGGAAACAAACCGTGGGAGGATGTTTTTTATAATTTGTGGTATCTCATATTAGTAGGATGTGTTCATTCTAGGAACTCTATCAGCTAAATGCATTGTAGGTACAATGCTTGTCAAGTAACACACAGCTATGCCTAAAAAAACACGAGCCTTGACAAATGGGTGAAGGTAAACAATACAAAGCCTAGTAGTTTGAAAGGAACACAGTGAGGAGAAAAGCCTAAAGGAGGAGGAATCATGGCATTGATGTTCTCAGCCCAGGCAGAGCTGAAGTTTCCATCTTTTTAAATAAAAGACAAGCATATGATCCTTGCGAACCCTGTAAGATTTCATATTCTCTGTCATTTTTTGAAAAGTTATTTTTATGCTCACAAAGGTATGTTTGGACCCTTATACAAGTTTCAAACGATGCAGAATTTTCAGGTGAAAGTGTTTGTTGTCCTCTATCCTTCCCTATGACCCTACCCTCCCTGACTCTTTTGGATTCCTGTGCACCATATGTATGCTTTCATGCATGCAGGAACACATAGAGATTTGGCTGTGTAAAAACAATATGTAAATATGTAGAGATAGATAGATGAATATAAATATAGATGATGATATAGATATAGATAGATATAAATACAGATTATATCGATTGTTTGGAGCTTTATTGAATGTTATATAACTGGTAGTTTTATATGTCATGAAAGCAGCAGAAAATACTATGTTATGAAGAAAGAGGAGGAAAGGGGTAGAATACGAATAAATTATAACATCATCATACATACACATACACAGGCACACATGCAAAACTGTCATAATGAAACTCATTTCTTTGTATACTAACTAAAAGCTCAACAAAAATTAAAGCAACAGCCTCCCCACTAAAATTATTCCTAACATCTTTTCACTCCAAGACAACTAGCAGTTTTATCCTACTAATGAGCTACACCATAGTGTATGAATATAAGTAGTCCGTGAAGTTACAAATATTCCTCCACTGAAAGCCACTTAAAGCTCTTCTAATTTTTGATTTTATATGAAGTGTTGCCATAAGCATCCTTGTACATTTATCTTTTGAGTGTGTACATAAGTATTTTTATCAGACATTCCTAGAAAAATTTCTCAATCCAAGTGTGTTAATGTTCTATTTTGAAGGGTTTTAGCAGCTGACTCCCTAAAATAATTTAAATTTTTTTGTTGAGACAAAATGTTTGTACATATTTATGGGATATGGTACAATGGAAGATCTAATGCATGTATGCAATATATAATGATCAAATCTGTGCAATTAGCAATTCCAACTCCTCAAACATTCATTTCTATGTATTGGTAGCTATGCGCTTCCAGTTATTTTAAAAAACACTGTAGACTATAGTTCACCTTCACTATGCTATAGGCCATCAGAACCAGTTCTCCTCCAATCATGCTGTGGTGACCCTAACACACCACTTTCCTGTCCCTGGGGGAAGGGTAGAATGATTGACAAGTCCAGCCCATGAAATACAATCATTGTGGTGTTTAGTACCAGCTGGGAGCTGTCCAGTTTAATGACTTGGATGAAATTTGGCTCTTTATAACCCTCAACTCTATGCTATCCCCCATCGAAAGGAAATTTATCTTCTAAAATAAGGAACAAAAAAGGGATATGGAGGCAGGATGGTCAATTTATCACTGGGAATGAGATTAGAATTGCAGGATTCTAGCTCTTCTCAGTCTTCCACACAATGCAGACTCAGATCCAGAGCAGATTTTGTGTGTGCGCTCGAGTCCTCACATGTGTGTGCATGTGCATGTGTGTGTGCACACGTGTTTGTGGGGTGGGGGTTGTAGTACAACATACTTTAAGGCATAGAACTTTATTGTTAATATTTTTGTCAAGTAAGAATCTTCTTGTGGTACCTGTCTTTCAGTATAGCCAGTTCCACCAAGCATTCACAGCGTAAGACAGAAACATCTGATGCTGACACAATCACATCATCCCCACTGTCACTTGTCATTGACTCATCTTTTCTTCACATGTCACTGTCCACATCACTTTACACAGATGGGGAGAGTATCCCCTCTATATTTCCTTCTTGTGTTATCTCACACATTGTCATAGTCTCAGATGTGACTCTTGTTAAAAATTTCATTGGAAAACCCTCCAAAATAAACGACCACTTAGAGGACCCAGTTCAGCACATTTTCATGCGCCCAGGAGGTGCTCATTTTGTACTTCCTGAGGTGAATGGTCTGAAAGCCAAGAGTAGAACTGTTGGGTGGAGGTTGAACACAGGATTAGAACTCCTTAAATCAAATGTGCTTTGGACGTGTGAGTATGCTTACCCACTGCAATTTAACTTTGGTTTGTTTGTGAAAACAAAAACTTGGAGGCAAACTAAAAACAATTCTACCTCTTGTTTGGGACCTGAGAATGTCGGTTCTAAATGACAGTGGGTTTCTCCTTGCTGACTGATATGTGCTTTGGGGCTTGTTTGTGTGTCAGGGATCAGCAAAGAACAGAGAGGCAGTGAGGAAGTTTGTGGTCGCAGTTAGAGAAGCGTTTGTGGGTCCCAATTTCTGGGTAAGGAAGGAAGGGTCAGCACATCCTGGCTCATTTTCTATTCTGAATTCTTAATCAGCACGGGCTTTCTATGCAGAGCATAGCCATCATGCAGGGGGAAAGAGGGCATTGTTTGGCCAGAAAAACATGCAACTCGGGTAGTTTCAAGCATTCTAGAGCTCCTCCTAGGTACAAAATACACCATGGTTAGTTTTGCTAACCAAAAACTCTGACGTATTTACACAGGAGGACCAGATCTGATAGGATTATTATCAAAACTTGCTCACACATAAGCCATTGTGTCTGCTCTGGCTGGTTACCTCTCAGTACAAATGCTTCCTTGCATGCCCTACTCTAGTTCCTCATTGCCCTCATCTTGTATGTGAGTAACAAAGACCCAGGAAAGTTAAGGAAATGGATAAGGTCCTCTGATTCAAAAGGGCAAAATAAAGTTTGGACTTAAACAATTTGAAAGAGAGCTCAAGTCTTTAACCATTCTACTCTCATGTCTTTGAGGAGGAATAAAGTTCAAGGTGTCACCAAAGCCATGGAAGAGGAGGGTGAGTAAGGTATTGGAGTTCATGGTCTTCATAAACCCCTCATTCAAAGAGAAGAAGACTTGAAGGTGAAAATATGGACCGAAGCTCCCTGGAACAGTTTGGCACTGACAGGCTTAGAAAAATGAAAAGATATCCATATGTCAAGTCCAATGTCAAAACTGATGATACAGTAGGCAACAAAACAAGCATATTTACTTTGACTTAATATGTTTGTGATATGTGCTCTGAAAAGTAGTTGGAAACAGAGCACTTTACTTGGGCTCTGGAGAACCACCACAAGGAACAGCTCTCCGCATGGGGCTACAGTGAGTAAGCTCTCTGCATGGGGCTACACCAAGGCAATGCTTCACACATGTTCTGGTGATACCACTTCCTAGTGAGTCACTAATCACTGTAAGCAAGAGAAGTGGACCTGAGGTGTCTGTGCTCAATGACTTGCTATCCTAGCACCATTTCTCTCAGGAGAGAAATCAGAGGGTTTATAAGACTAATTCATTCTCTGTTTTCCTTCTGGAATGTTACACAGTTTTACAGGAAATCAAAAGGCCTTTCAGAAAGAGTGGGGAAATGTGCAAAGGTTCAGAAAGGAATGGACTGCAAAGTCACTCGTGAAGAATGATGAGGGGTTTCGTGGAGTGGGTTCATTCAGAAAGGACCTGGAACAGGAGCTGGGATCTCTCCACTCATGAGAGAAATAGACTGGAGGAGGGGGATTCCACATTATATTTCCTGTGGCAACATACTAGGATCCCACCTATCCAATTATACATATAAGTCACAAGTAATATCCCCAACCCAGTTTTACACACAATAAAATAAAAGTGCATTAATACCAACTGGGAAAGTTCTTTCCCTAAGAGGTTCCCATCCTCTGTAGAGCTGATGTCTCCTCAAAGTTGTCCAGTTTCTGAGGTGACATGATTAAGTCGCCAAGAATGCATCTGCTTCTAGGTAGATCTGTAATGCATGCTGTTGTGAGCTGAGTTTCATGATCCTCAAAATCATATGTCACAGTTCTCACACTCGGTCCCCCAGGAGATGGCCATGTGGAGTCAGATTTTGTTTAGTTGGTATGCACAACAGTGGGTCTAATTGATATTTTCATACACGTACATTATTGTATTTTGCTCATATTCACCCAATCCATGATCAAGTTAAAATGATGTCACCTGAAGAAACCTTAATCCCCTAACCCCTCAATATCACAGATGTCCTTAGGAAGAAAGAAAATACAAACATTCACACAAACATACATGCACACACATGAACACATGTGCACACACACATGCACAGTGGAAGCCATGTGAAAACACAGGGAAAGAACAGTCATCTAGAAGAAACCAACACAGAGAACACCTTCATCCAACACTACATCCAGAGCTGTAAGAGAACAAATGTCTGCTGTGAAGGTACCCAGTCTGTGGTACTCTACCATGGCAACTGAAGCTGTGGAATCTGCCTGCCATTCCCAGGCACACCACACCAGAACTTCTCACTGGACCGATCTTACTAAGACCCCCCCCACAACCCAAAAGGCTTCCATTCCATCTCACTTGAGGTAGCCAAGGAAGGCAGGGAGCTGCCTCCTCCTAGACTTCTCAGACTGAAAATCACGACAGGAGAGCAAAAGGATGCAAGAGGGGATTTCTTAGAATAGACGGGGCATCACTTCTGTGGGTGCAGATGAAGATGCCTTGGCAGACACTGCTGGAGTCTCACCCACAGACACCATCTACACTTTGGTTAATTTAAAGGATATGTGAAAAGAAGGAAGAGGGACCAGGTCCCTGCAAAGGCCAGCCTTTACTCTTAGCATAGCTCCCTCTCGAACACTGGCAGATGACATTTGGTGAAGGGATAGCAGAATTTTTTTTTAACCTACCCCTTGGCCAGAGAAACTAAGCTCTGCTCTCTGGCAGAAACTTGGCCCAGTTCCTCCATCCCATACAGATATGGATGCAGGGAGACAGCCTTGAGCTGGGAGACTTGGAAGGACACAAGCCTGCTTTGGAGATCACCACTTTTAAACCTTCCCCATTGCTTCTCACCAGAGTCCAGAAAGCTTACCCCAGCTGTGAATAATATTTTCTTCTTATTTGTGTGTGTGTGTTATGCATGCCTATGCATACATGTGTGGAGGCCTGAAATCCATGTTGGGTGTCTTCCTCTATTGCTCTCGAGCTAATTTTTTGCCACTGAACCTGGAGCTCACTGATTTAACTAGACCAAACTTCCAACAGTCCTCCTGTCTTTGTCTTTAGAGCTGAGATCACACATGTGCCATACAAAGGTTTTCACATGAACGCTGGGGACCCAAATCCAGGCCTTCATGCAAACCCTTTACCCACAGAGCCACCCCCACAGACAGTGGTTATTACTCATTATTATTAATTTGTATCAGGTTGCATTAATTTCGACAGCCCATGGAAGGAGCTCACATCAGCACAAAACTGAAGCCAGCTCATGTGTTGGAATTAATTGGGGCAGGAGGCCGTTGATCTCCTGGCTTCTGTGGCCAGTCTTCGTGGAATTTCCCTCTTGCTCTCTCCTAGCAAGTGCTAGGTCCTTACTCCGCATGCATTTGAAACAAGCGGATGAAAGCTGCCACTGGAACCAGCCTAATTGGAGAGAATTGCAGTTTAGCGGTCAGGGCTGTGTCTAATAAGTAAGTGGGGGAGGAATAGGGGGCAGAAGAGGGGGTGGAGTGGGGCTCTCTTTTATGAAAATGTGGGCCTCCCCACAGTCTTTCCTCCTCAGCTGCTGCCTCACAGATGGACCCTTTAATTGAATTTTCTTCCAGGCCTGGAGGAGGGAGTCAGAGCAGGTCCAGCAGCAATTGAAGTGAATCGGATGGTTT
>CAJQZJ010004381.1:13483231-13495936 GCA_907164525.1 Lophiomys imhausi | reverse complement strand
AATGGTTCTTTTTCTTATAACTATAAATACAATACAAAACAATAAAAATAAATAGGCCACGATTTTTAATCTTCTTCCTGTTCCCTCTTCTGTTTTTTGTTTTTTTTCATTCACCTGAAGGTTTGTCCTCCTTTGACAGTCCCTCCTCCCAACCCAGGGCTATCTTGCTGTCTCCTGGTCTTATTCCCAAGGGCAAGGTTAGAGGAAGATAAATTGGAAAGATAGGATTTTATTTAACACCACTGCATGCATTGACCTTTTATTGAGCATCTGATATATTTCCAGGCCTGGGTGCCTCAAGGAAGAAGAAAATGGGAAGCTCAATGGCTGCCTTTGGAGAAGTTACGCATAACCGTGATGAACACTCGTCTTTTCAGTCTTTCTCGAGAATTTCATACATGAGTACCATATTCACACCATTTCCACCTCTCCTCCTCCCTCCTTTCCACCTCTCCTCCTCCCTCCTGCAACTCCCTTTCAATCCCTTCTTTAGATGTGGTCACGTGTATCTACATACATAGATACAAATGCAGCCTGCTGACTCCATTTAGTGTTGCTCATATGTCTGTTTGGTTAGGACTGACTGCTTGGGGATTGAATAACCTATCAGGACTCTTCCTGGAGAAGACTGACTGAGTCTCCCTCTATCAGCTGCCTTACTTGCCTGTAGCTCTTCATCAAGGAGTGGGGCCCTGTGAAATTTCCACTCACGTTGGCATATGGCAACTGTGCTGTCATTGCGCAGGCCTTTATGAGGCGGCCATAGTTTTGGGAGTTGATGGGTGCAGTTTCTATGTCATAGATAGAAGACACTATATTGTATCAGATGCCCTGGCCCTCTGGCTTTTATCATCCTTTTGAGTCTTCTTCTGAGATCTTCACTGAGCCTTAGATCTAAGATTTGTGCAGCAGACATAAAAACTGAGGCTGGGCGCCCATCATCAGTTGTTCTTGGTGTATTTGACCTGTTGTGACTCTCTGTGATGGTCTCCATTTGCTCCAAAAAGAGCTTCTTGGATGAGGAATGAGAGCTACCCTTATCTGTGGATATAAGGACAAGTATTTAGGATGTAGTTAGAAATTATACTGGTCTGGGGAATTAGCAGTAGTAGGTTCTTCCCTTAGGGTCCATGGCCTCAGCAGTCACGGGTAGTTGTCTAGGTTTACAGTGCCAGGCATGAATTCCTTCCTATTGATCAGGCTGTAAGCCCAACTAGATCACTGTTAGTTAGTTGCTAGTTGCCCCCAAGATGTAAGTGCCACATGGCAAAATATCCCCAAGGAATAAAACTCTTAAAAATATGAGCACAAGGCAGACAGCAAAGCAAGGAAGTAACCAAAAGACAACAGAGGCAGCATAAAGTCCTAAATTTACTATGATAAAAGACTGAAATGTATATATAGTATACCCATAAGAATCTCCTTGGTACACAATGGAATACTACTCAGCCATCAGAAACAAGGAAATCATGCAATTCACAGCCAAATGGATGAAACTAGACAAGATCATCCTGAGTGAGCTAACCCAGACTCAGAAAGATGCATATGGCATCTACTCACTTATAATTGAATTTTAGCCATATAGTACAGGATAACTATCCTATAACCAACACACCAAAAGAATCAGGAACATAGACTTTGTTACCTATTAATGGGACAATTTGCCCTAGGGGTGCCACCATGTAGGCCCCCAGTGCAAGAGGAAGCTCTTAGCCCTCATATGACTGTTGAACTGAGAGGGGCTGATATGTAGGAACATTCCATATCAGAGGATTGGGATGGGTGGGAGAGGGAGGAGAGGGTGGAAGGGTGGAAGGAGAGCAGTGTGATGGAGATGTAACTTGAAGTAATAAATAAAAATAGAAAGAAAGAAAAGTTTTAAAAAATCTCCTTGGGAGTCAGAGGAGTTGTGGGATACTTAATTTGGGCAATGACCACTTAGCCAGTGGGCCGCGAGCACCTCTTTTTGTCAGGAAAAGCAATAGAGTTGTCAATGCTCAAGAGAAGAAAAATGAGTCCTGTTCTCACCCTCTTGTGCAAGTATGATTGTACCTATGACTAGGCTTCTCAAAAACTGACTGTCAATCTCAGAGAGTCCCATATGATGCCAAGGAGCTTTGTGGAGAATCATGAGCGGCCACTTACCCGTGTCTTCAGGCAACTCAGTCAGTCTTCAAGAGAGGGGGAATTTGGTAGTTTGAAGAGGAGAAAAACCCATTCATTCATTGTCCCACACCACACCTATCTCCCAAGACATGTACAAGGTCAGAGTCATGGCCAATATTCTCTTATTGACTCACTCAGGTAATCTAATTATTTTTTTCAATCTTCAAGATGTATCTCAGCAAAGTCTGTCTTAACCCCTAGATGTCTTAGAGAGGCTATTCTCAAACCATAGTGCCAATCAAACTGTAGGAAGATGGTACCTAGGCAAGTGCTAGTGAATGGGAGGGTGAACAGAGCTTGCCAATAAGCATTCAGAATTCCTTACAAATAGTCTGTGCTTCACTCAACTCTCCAGAGCAGTGTTTCAACCTGTTTCATATCGCTATAACAAAATACCCAAGAGTGGGTACTATATTGAGGAAAGAGATTTATTTGGCTCATGGTCACAGTGCCAGCACCCTGGTGAAGGAACAATATGCCAAAGATTCACAAGAACCAGCTGTGTTCAGGGGATTGAAGTACACGACTACTACTTTATAAACACCTGCTCTCACAAGAGTTCACTCATTCTGTAAAACCATTACTGGTCCCATCCAAGGACAGCACTCCTGTCGCCAAACTGCCTCCCATTAGGACCCACTGCAAAGATCCACCAACTCAAGATTATCACACTGGGGACCTAACTTCCTCATGAGAACACACTCAATCCCTAGCAGCCAGACTTTTCTCATCTTATCCTTCTGACAAATACTATGAAGAGCAGAGATAAGGGAGGGAGAATAGAAGGGAGGTGGAGAGAGGGGTAGGAGATGGGGAGGGAGGGAAAAGAGGAGGGAAGAAGGAAAGAAATATTTTTGTTTTTCAGCATTAAGAAACAGCAACATGAAAAGGAAACTGAACTATGGTTCAACGTGGTTATTTGTTCTAGAAGCCTTTGGAAGCCACACTCTATGTCCAGTCCTCTACTGGTGTTCTTGTTTTTTTCAGGGTGAGTCTGGAGTATGTTATTAGGGGAGGGTTTTTTTTGCTTATTTTAGAGATGGAGTCGCACTGTGTGTCCTAGGTTGGTCTGTTTCCATCATGTGACTTTCCTGCTGCAGCCTCACAAGTGATGGGATTTCTTGTGCACATTACCACGCCTCCTTCTGGGATATGGAATTCCTAAGAACTCTAATTTCTTCGTTAAAAGTACCCATTTTCATTTCTTATCATTGACTGTAGCCATTTTGCAGGGTTTGGGGTTCTCTTTTCTTAGAATCAAGGTAATTTCAGGCCAATGACTATCATAACTTTAATGTATTTACCCAGAAAATGGCGGGGGGGGGGGGGCTAACAAATCAGGCCATGAAATAAAACCAGAACTAAAACTAGATAATAAGGTTAGCTCAAAAGTGAAAAATAAATGCCAAAAGCTAGGTCTGTCCCTAGCTTTGCTATGTCTGTACCTAGCCCTTGTCAAGGCTGCCCTAGAGTCCTTCCCCACCAAAGGCTTGGAGTGCAGACTCCACAAACATTTTTCCAGAGATCGGCCCATGCCACCCACTGCTAGCCACACATCTTGCCTCCTCTATTTGAAAAACAAAAATAAACACTTTTCAATGCACATATTGATTCATAAGTAATGACAGCCCTTGTGCTGGTGGACACAGCCAGCAGACCACATCTGGCTTCTGCTTGGTGCTACTCAGAGATTTCTGCAGTCACCAGGAGAGGAAGATACCCAGTTCTCCCTGCTCCCCAAGGGAGGGCCCTGTTGGGGAAGGTCTAATAACATTGCTTCTGATAGGCTGATTTCAATGCTGAGATCTGGTTACTGCCCCTTCTGAGGCATTCTCTTGATTGGTTAATAAAAGTCACTGATGGCGAATTAGCTGGGCAGAAAGAGTATAGCAAGGTGGGACTTCCTGAGATTAGAACAAGAATCCTGCGTTTTACACAAAGGATTGGCTCATTCCACCAGGAGACATGGAAGTAGATAGACGTGTTTGAGAACGCTGGAAGGTAATAACAGGCACATGGCAGTTTGGGATTAGGTGATCCGGGTTTAGAGTAGCTAATTGAGAGTCTGCCCAGCTAAGGGTTAAGTGTTGAAACATTAAAAGGTCTTGCTGTATTTAATTATTGTGGAAAGGACTATGGCAGTTTATAAGCCATCAGTTCAAGCAATCCAGGGCCATCAGACTCTGGGACTCCCATTGAACTCCGGTGAATCTCCTGCCAAGCTGCCGGTAATTCTACCAGCCTAATATAACAACTTATATTACTTAACAGAGTTTAGGTTACAGGTAGTGTAGGCCACCCTTGGTCTGGGACTCTTTCCCCAGGATAAATCAGGCCGTCAGTTAAGGCGGGCCAGGCTGATATCTTGCCAGGCCTCCCGCTGCTCTGCCAAGCCGCTGGCTGCTCTGCCGGCCTAATCTTACAGTTTATACTTATTAATAAATACAATTGATAATTAAAGTGCAGTTTCAGGGCCCCAGCATCACCTGCCAAGAGCGCAGTCCTCAGGTGGGAAGGCTTGCATGCTGAACGCTGAATGGTAAGGTATTCATTGATCTCTGTGTAACACTGTGCTATGAATTTCACATATTTGTCGGGATGACAGCTCACTGCAGGCCATCTCATTCTGAGAACTATTGACAGTCTGTGCCAGATAAAGCTTTCCTGCACATCAGTAAGATGCTAAGCAACATTCTGACTTCTACCCACTAGATGCCAGAAACCATCTGCAGACATTGCTGAGTGACCCTGGGTGGCAAGGTGCCCCAGGTGAGGCCCACTCGCTGTTTCTGAGTTTAATCTGGTATGTCTCCATATTGACACTTTGGGACCACCTGCCTCTAGTTCAGAGTGGCAGTATATCTAAGAGACTCAGGTCATTCCAGATTATGCTACCCCACCACTTGAAGTTCTGCATGACAGGATTGACTCCCCATCAGCCAATGCATATGAATATGAGCACAACTAATGAAGGACAAAAACAGCGTTCAAGTCCCTGGTTCTCGTGTTTCCTGGATTGACTTGCTTGGAAACAGGGACCAGTAGACAGAAAACCCTGGAAGAAGCCTTTCAAGCCCTGCCTGGTCATCAGTTAGATGTGTAGTCCTCAAAAGTGACAAAAACTCTCTGAGGTTCAGGGTTATCTGTCAAATCCATCACAAACGATCTGGGGAGAATTAGACAGGATGTTAAATATTCAGTTCCTACCCATTCATTGGGTACCTAGTGGGTTTATTCCATCTGCATTGCTTTGGGCCTGTCCTTTAGACAAGTGTATGTTTTTTATCTGGAATAAAACCAGTGAGCACCAAGCAATGAATTCCACTAAACAGGCGTGTTATGAACAGATGGTTGTATTTCCTTCCAAGAGTGGCATTTGAACTTGGCATAATCCAACTCCTTTGTGAATCTCCAAGTAACCTCCCTGTGACCAAGTATACAGACCTGAGGGATCAAGGTTGATGTTTGGGTGCTCGTGGTGTGGGCAGGTAGGGGCCCTCTGCAGGTGTCTGAACCCCATAAGCTTGTCAGCGGGAGCTTTTTCAAAGCTCAGTTCATTTGTCAGGTGTACAGGTGTGCCTGGGCTCAGCTTACACCCCAGAGTCAAGGTCATGGTTACTGGGGTAGAGGAGCCTCCCCCTGCGCCTTCTAGGAATGGATGCTTTTATCAACTTACATAACAGCCTGCTACACTCCAGAGCCCACAGAGGGCAGTGAATAGGTTTCCTGCCCCACTTGCACCAAAGAGCCATGAGCCAGAGCTCTTGCACAAAGGATCTTGGTGCTTAGTTCCCTTGGGGAATTGGGCTGAGAAGAATCCGATGGAGGTTTGGGTCACCAGGCAGAGAGAACAAAGAAACAGATACAGCTGTGCTGTGAGACTTTGTGCCTTTAGAAAGCAAAATCAAATGAGTAACAGCTAGGTGATTGTGGGACTGAAAATCTTGTTTGGGATTGCTTCTCCTCTTTACTTCTCCAAACATGCATTTCCCGACTCTCTCCAGGGTGGGTAGCAGGCAGAATGGAACAAATGAAGATGACCTTCCCATCTGAAAACCGCTCTAAGGATTGCAATTGGAAGAAGCAGCTCGTGGGCATTATGGAGCCTGAGAGGGTAATTCAGATTTCAGATTTCATGTACTCACATCCCCGTTCTCCCTTGGAGTCATCTGGGTTCTAGAAGAGTGACTATCAAATGTCAGCATACAGCAGGTTACTGCTGGTGTGGTTAAGGAGGAACAATTACCAGAGGAAACACAGAGGGCCTGAAGAGTCATGTCGCTCTCTGGTATCACTGCTCTAAGGCATTTGATCTCTCCAATGGAAGAGCCTCAGCCACCAGCCTTCTGAGACCCAACTGGGCTGGAGGCAAGGGGAGTGCTGTGCAAAAGCTTGTGAAAATTGCATGAGTTAGGCACAAACTCAGCTGGGCTAATGAGGGCAGGAGTTAATACAACCCTGTGACAACATTACTCTTATACTGCCTTGGAGATGGTGAATAAATTTCAAATTTTAAAATGTGTGTGTATGTTTCCCAATAAAATGCTGGAACCATCAGGAACCCATTTGAACATCATCCAATAGTTAAGACTGGACACTCTAGAGCCAGGCCAGGGTTCAAATTCATTTACTAGCTAAGGGACAATATTTATTCTGTGTCTCAGTTTCTACATCTATACAATAAGGGACATAACGGTTCCTATGTTGATTTCCAAGCATGATGAGTTAGCACAGACTATGTGTCTTAAATAACAGATTATTCTTTTCCTGTCCTGGAAGGCAGAGCTCTGAAACCAAAGAGTCAGGAGGGTTACCTTCTCTCTCCCCTGAGGCCCTAGAGAGGAGTGACTCCTTGGGCCTTCCAGCATCTAGGGGTGGCTAAGGATCCTGGGCTCCTCTGGCTTTCAGCAGCACTATCTCTAGTCAGTGGGCTCTCTCTTTTGCCTGCCTCTCTTATGAGGACACTAAGTTGTGTCTTGGATTTAGGACCCATAGTAATCCATAGCATTGCCTCCTAACTTAACTAACTACAACTGCAAAGACCCAATTTCCAAATACCACCTCCAGGACCAGAGGGGTTGCGTTTCGAAACTTCGCAACAAGCTCAGTGAGGCAGATACCACTGTATGCCTTCGATGGCAGGGGAACCTAGGCCAGAGGCTATGGAAACTGGGCCAAGGCCACCAAGCCAGTGAGTGGAAAGTAAAATCTAGGCAGTTCCCCGTCAGTTCCAGAGTCTATATGCTTCCTCACTAGCCCACCACTGCACACATTTGAGGGCGACTTGGTTTCTGTCTTCATCAAGTTCCTTTATAGAATTCGGGTAACTCTCACTTTGCAACCAAACTATTCAAATTCTAATTCACTATATGTACCCAAAATTCAAAGACCTTCAACTACCATGGTATCAACACTTATGTTTAATACATGCCTTAGACCCTTACTGTGCCTAGGACCTCATAAGATTTAACCAGCAGACCAAAGCAGACTGTGAACTTCTCTCCCTTGGAGAATCTGCAAAGACCAAAATGCCTATAATACCAGTATTTGGAAAACTGATCAGGAGTTCAAGGTCAGCCTGGACTACATAGCAAAAGTGTGCTTTAAAAATTTTTAAATAAAAAAGGTTTTCAGATAGATATATCCAGAATTAGCCATTTACAAACAACACTGGAATGTGCCGGCTACACATATAATCTCCGTAACAACTCTAAGAAGGTGTCAGTTTCAGGTTGGACTATGGAGGCACAGAATGTCTAGGATCATACAGCTAAAAGGCAGCACTGTATTCCAGAATAAGAACTAGACCTATGTAGTCTGCCTTTTGGCTCTAGAGGCCGTGATTTTGTGTATGCTGTTCCCTGTGTACTTTAGGATTTTAAAGTGATGTTTGATAGTTAAACATTAAAGATGCTGCAGCAAGCTTCCCTTAGCTAATATGCACCTCCTGAATAAGAGTTCTTATGGAAGTGTCACTGTGGGAGAGCGGACATGTCATTAAGGCTTTGGTACATCGTGTCAGATTGCAGGGATGAGAGAGAGAGTTCTCAGGAAACGAAATTATGATCAACTAAAGCGTGAGATGGGACGGAAATGGATGCTGGAAAATAGCAAACACTCCAGATGAATGAAACGCACAGTGCTTGAGGGCGAGGACCTGAAGAACCACCTCTCCAGTGGGCCAGCTCCCAGCTTAGGAGAAATCAGAACACCAGACTAGGGATCGCAGACATTGTCAAGTGACACTCAGACCCCAGCACATGCTTTTGAACATGGGAGAGAGATGATCAAATTCTGTCTAAAATAATTTCCTCAAGGAAAACTTCCTGTTTCCCATGATTTATCATCATACCCACTTCAGCACGAATAGACAGGGGAGGGGAAGAAGGGGTTTCTACCTGTTTTTTTTTTTTTTACATAATACATTGTACTTTAATATATAAGGAATAATATGAATAATAATATATTAGAAGTTATTGTGTTTAATATGTTCATGTTTTAGAAATGTATAATAAACAATATTATAATGTATAAGACATAGTATATAATAATGCAAAGGGATCTAATCTTGTCTGGAGTCCATCCACCTCTTGCATAGTCTTTCATATTCCTACTCAGTTTTTTTGCATATTCAAAGAAGCAATAAACAGTGGTGTGCTGGTTGTGTTAAAATGTCATATAGGTAGAACTGTAACATGCATTTCACTGCAATTTGGTTCTTATTTCACTGTCTTTTTCTAAAATAAAAATATTATTGGTACACACCATATCTATTTCTTCACTGCTACCGCTATCCCATATTCCAATCTTGAAATCCACTCATTTTTTTCCTTAGTTTGCTCTTGAAATGTTGCTGCTGTAAACAATGCCACAGAGCTATATTTTCCATCTCTTCTTCCAAGAGCTATAGAGCTATATAAGCTTCTCAACTGGCATGCCTTCTCTGGGTCACAGAAGGGAAATAACTGAGTAACTGGATTTGCAAACGGCCCATTCAAGATGCAGAAACGAGAGAGGATCATCTGTTTCTTGTGATGGCTGCCTTAGGATAGGAGACCTGAATCCCTTACCAAAAAAAAATGGTAGAGAGAAACTTTGGGATATATCTTAGAAACGGGATTGCTGTGCACAATTGCACTTTACCTGGAGGTGCCAAAAAGATGTAGCAGCATGCACTCACTGTGACAGAGCCTCGTGCGCCATAGAACTGTGAGCCAATGGGGTGAGTGGAGGGGGGCTGGTACACTCAGATTGGGAAAAACACTTGCTGCTCAGAAGTGGATAAAGCAGCATTAGGATGTTGTTTTCCTGTAGTGCCTAGCATGGAGTTTCTTGTCTTATATTTTCATAGACTACGATATTTGGGTTGGTTTCTCTTCCTGAATATCCTGTCCAATTCTTGCTCCATGCAATTTACCTCTGTTTGGTTATTTGTCTTTTCTTGTCAGTTGGTAGACATCCTTTACATTTGTTGCCTTTCTTTTCCTGAGGACTGCATAGAAATGCCTGTTCGCCCCAAGAGAAAGAGCAACAAGAAAGCAAAGAGATGATTTCATCTGAGCTCATCTTGGTGACCCAGTCAGTTTACTGGGCTAACTTACAGGAGCATGTGGTGGGGAGTGACTTACATGGGGTGGGAATGACTCAGGCTGCTGGATCATAGAAAAGCTCCCCACACTAGTTCATGAAAGCTGCATTAGAGCTTCCGGTGCAACATGCTGGCAGCTACATCATTAAAGGGTCTCCTCTCGCCCAACAGTTGTGGAGCCTAGTGAGTCTTACTGGCTTCCTAGCTTCCTGGATCTTCCCTGGGAGTTTTCTGAACTTTGTGACCCTGCCCCCCTCCACAAAGCAGTGTTTCAGTCCCTAGGAAACAGCTACTTAGCACATACTGTGAATCGTTGGTCTGGATCGTTAATGACTAACATAGGGGGCTGCAAGATGGCTCAGTGGGTAACGGGGCTTGTGGCAAGTCTGGACCCTTGAGTTCCAATCCTGGGAAGAGCAGAGGAGAGAAACAAGTTTCAAAAGTTGTCCCCTGACCTACACAAGCACACGGTGGCATATGTGTGCAGCCCCTGACAGTGAAATAAACAAAGAATAAACATGATAAAGATTTTAAATAGTCTAATTAAACAAAAAAAACCCTTCACTATGAATTTTAAGATGTGCTGAGTCCTACTACTTTAAGGCCAATGTAGGAGGAAGAAGATGGAAAAGAAGAGAGAGAGAGAGAGAGAGAGAGAGAGAGAGAGATTTTCCTAAGGAGCAGTTATATTGGCTACCCCTCATCCACTCAATAGATTGGTACTGAGTGTCTCTTGTGAAATAGACTGTGGGAGAAGGTGTGCAAATAGAGAGTAAAGATGGGCTGTATACTCTTAAGAGAGTTGCCATTTTAAGAAGAAAGGAGACAGCCATTTAAATTCAGTTAAGGCTTTGTAATCACCATCATAATTAGCCACACATTTAGCCCCAGTTGTTTTTAATCCAATGGCAGAGGAGCGATGAGGATAGTTGCTGCCCTGAGCCTCAGACCCCATTCAAGGCAGGACCTAATGTGGCCAGCCTAGGGGGGCATGGTTTCACGTACTGCCTTCCAGTACAATGGTACCTGGCTGTACCAAGTCTTAAAACCACACTCTGTGCCCCTGGTTCTCTCAAACTTCACTGAACAAGGATTTCTGCTCCTGTCCCATCAACTGCTCCCTGCAACTGTGTGGAAAGACCGGCTGGCCCACTGCAATTGTGCACTTGCTGGTGGGGGCTGCAGCTTAGCCAGCCAGGACAGCTGGTGGCTTGACGTACCCAAGCATCTGTTTTTCTCTCCCTGCCAGGCCTCCCTGGATAATGTGAGGTCTTGTGTATACAGGAATGGTGCTATTGATCCTTCAACTGTGGGCTCCAAGTCCTGCACTGCTTTTAAGTGACCTATATACACACTGATGCCTACTTTCCCCTAGGATCCAGGGAACCCGTTTGCACTTGGTTTATAACTGCAAGGAGCCCTGGAGTCCTTGTCAAGAGAATAGTGTTCTTGGTGGCATTTTTGTCACATACTAGGTAGGTGGCCATGGGGAAGTCATTAGGCCTGTATCCCTTTCCTCTTATGTAAAAAAGGAGAATAATACCTGTCCTGACTCCCAGGGTTATATGTATAAAATTAATTTTGAAATTGATTTGGGAACTCTCTGGCATGAGGTAAATAGAAAGAATTGTAATTATTTGCCAAGATGGAGCTGCACTGTAGTGATACAGAAGGTAGAGCGCAAAGGGGACCATAAATTGCATCCTGTGTTTTCTTGGTCCACACAGCTGGGACCCAACACAAATGGGCACGGACCTTTGTTCTTGGACAGCTGAGGCACTCAAGCCTAATGGGGAGAAATCTAAGTAAAACAATCAAGAATTCTCCTCAGATTCGTAAAGCCACGGACTGCCAAATCTGTCCATTGTCCGTGGTATGGCCAGGATGGATTCAACCACAAATTTGAAGCAGGAATGTGTTTTAGAAGTCACCTTCGGAGAACACGTATTCTCACTCACTTCTAAATCATAGGTGGATAGGAGTATATGATGAGTTTATGAAGGCATGCACACTGTTAGACAACTTAAAAGTGCAAAGAAAGTTCTGTTGTCCTCGGGCAAGGCAAAAGGCCATAATCTTATGCACTCATGGGAGTATGTGCCCAGGAATGTGGAATCCACTGAAACCAGGGCCTGAAAAGATGAAGCTATTTCCTCAAAGTCAAGCAGCTAGTTGGTGACTAGGCTGACACACTAGTCTGAGATGGTTTCTTCCTGACCCAGGTGTGATCCCAGAGTTCACCTGAGTTGCAAAGAACCGCATGTAATTATCACACTGTCTAGTCTACTTCTTGATGCATTGAGCTGCTTTGTAACACACACACACACACACACACACACACACACACACACACACACCTTTTTTCCTTTTAATTTCTGAGAGCAGGGATCTGGGAATGTGGGTATAGATTTCCTTCACGTTACGATGTGAAAAATAATAGAGTAAGATTGTATGTCACAGATGAAAACGCTGTATTTATGCCTCATTGTAATCCATTCATTGCTTTATGGATCTGGAGTCCCCTTGGGACTGTCACAAATCCACATAATGTTCCTGAGTGCAGGATTTGGCATTTGGATCTCTGATTTAGCTGTCAGATATGTAAAATCACATGTCGCCAGACAACTCCCCGGGGACTCCGCAGCTGTGCATGCTGCCGAGCACAAGTTACTCACATGGCCAACATTAATTTACGCCCTCATACTGGCCCCTGAAAGCCACCCTTCTACTGCCATGACTAATTTTAGTGTGGCTCACAGGGCTCTGGTGGAGTGATTCAAGCAACATTTTCTTCTTGTGGACTTTTTCTAGATTTCTGCGGATGACTTTCAAGGGAGTCACCTGTGAGGCTGGGGATCTAGCTCAGTGGTAGAACAGCTTTCCTGGCATGCAGAGAGAGAGAGAGCTTGGTTCCACTCCCAGCACTGCATGTGCATGCACACGCACACACA